>PVKU01009470.1:0-61535 GCA_004027475.1 Anoura caudifer | reverse complement strand
TGGTATCCACCAAATTTCATTTTAGAAAAATAATAAAAAAGGAACATAATATTTATGGCTTCTTCAAGGTATTACAAAGAATATTCTCTAGTGAAAAAAATATACATTTTTAATAAGGACCATATTGTATTCATAGCTGGCTGTGTTACTGTATCCAGCAGTGTTACTGTATTTGTATTACTAATTATAATTTGACTGCAGGTCCAAAAATACAGTGTTCCAATGGTAAAAGATCACAAAACAATATAAAAATTATGGGGGAGAAATTTACCGCTCCGACTAAGGCACCGACTAAGGGGGAGGACCACACTGCAGCCCGAGAGCCCAGGCCTTAGCCTGATGCCCTGGGCGGGCCAGAGCACATCTCTGACTTGACCTTGAGCACCTCCTTTGTGAGCTGCTGCTCAGACACAGGACCCTAGGCAACCTGGTTCGCTAGCCATTTTTTGTTTCATTTCGTTTTTACTGTGTACATTGCTTGTACTCTGGAGAACATTTAGATTATGTGATATACATAAAAGGAAACTTCAAAGTTTACTTTCCTAGAGTCTTCTTACAGTTTTCTCTGCATGGTGAGGACATTTATGAACAGAAGGGCTGTCAGTTCTGCCTGCTAAAGGGACTCTTACTACGTGATATTCCAAAATTATTTGGATTCTTTTGTTTCTGATACCTTATTTTTGTGATGACCTGTTCATTAGCTCAGGGAAAATATTAGTAGTTTGTATTGATATTTTTGCATATAAATTATTATAATTTTATTTTCCTTTGAAGTTTTTATACTTCATGTAAAACTTTGGAAACTAATGTTTTTCTTTCATTTGGGAAAAATTTATTCTTTTTTTACTGGAATTTTGTTTTTAACTATTGTATTCATTTTATTTATTTTGTTTTTCTTGATGTTAAATGGCTAGTGTGTTATGTTTGATAGTTTATGCTTCAAGTAGAGAAATGTGGCCCTTTGGCATTCTATATAAAGCAAAATTAGTTTTGTACAATTTTGATGATATACAATGTTCACTTGCATGTATTCATAATTTAAAATATTTTATATACATATACACATATTATTTATATATATATGTGCATGCCATGGCCGGTGTGGTCCTGTTGGTTGGGGCATCATCCTGTAAAACAAAAGGTCACAGGTTTGATTCCTGGTCAGGGCATACGCCTATGTTGTAGGTTCAGTCCCCAGTCAGGCTGGACAAGCAATCAATGTTTCTCTCTTATATCCATGTTTCTCTCCCTCTCTTTTTCTTTCCCTCCCTTCCCTGTCTCTCTTAAAAAAAATCAATAAGCATATTCTCAAGTGAGGATAAAAAGATTAAAAAATAAAATTTTATATTTGTGTATTTGTTTTATATTATATATTTGTGTGTGTGTGTGTGTGTGTATATATATATATATATATATATATATATATATATATACAGGCACACGTCTGTTTTTAACTTAATTGTTGAAAAATCATTAATGCATGCTTTCTTTATGGTTTTAGGGAGGACATGGTAAAAGCAAACAAAGAATCAAAACACAGTATGTATTATTCTGGGAGAGTAAAAACTCTCTGCCTGCAGAAGAACACGGCTCTCTGGATCGGGACTGGAGGAGGCTCAGTGTTACTCCTGGATCTTTCAACTCGCCGACTGATACGTATGATTCACAACTTTTATGATTCTGTCAGAGTCATGATGACAGCGCAGTTAGGCAAGTTTCTTTCCGCTAGATTTTTCTTGTTCTCTGAGACGATAAAATATGTCAATGTGATTTTGATTGAAGTTTTCTCCTCACTTTCCAATGTCATTTGAAATGTCTTAGAAGTTCACATAATGAAGTACAGGACTGGGATAAATTTTGAGTAGGGTCATCAAAAAAAATGGAGAGATGGGCTGGGTGGGGAGTGGTGGGGTGTAAATGCAGACAACTGTAATTGAACAGCAATAAAATAATTTTAAAAAGCAAAACAATGGAGAGAGTAGATGTTGTCTGTCCCATAAGAGAAGCAGATTATTGCAAGAGCACACAAATGTGGGTTTTATTTCTTTTTTCTTCATACCTAAGGTAAAAATGGAAAATGTATAATGTTGTGTATTTTTTACTTTTTGACCAAAGAAATTAAAACAAGTCCTTATTTTAAATATAGTTTATGCTTCCCACCCTTGTTAAAGAATTCTATTTGGTTTTCCACTCTATAAATAAATTTATATTCTTGGAACAAGATATGCTGAAATCCACAATCCACAGATATTGACAAACCATGACGTTTTACTCAAGCATTTATCTTTCCATGCTCCCACTTACCTACTTAAATATGATGAAATCATGAGGGTACATGAGATGTATTTTCTATATAGATCATCACATTTCATTCTCTACTTTTTGGCTAATTGTTTGGTTTAAAATAATAGTATTAGTATATGTACAAAGTTGATCACAGAATTACCATTACAGGGTTAAGTTCTGCAAAAGTAGAATTTATGTAGCTTTAATAAATAAGTAATGAAATGTTTGATAGGGTGAAGAAAATAGTAAGTTCTTTTACAAGAATATATTAAGGAGGGACAAGTGTTTCTCCCCTCCCTCACCTATTTTCCATACATGGATATCGGTTGCCCAGAAAGAGCTAGAATTAAGTGCTTGTACTGATTGGTACCCATCAGGATGCTCATCCACATAAGCAGAGTAGGGTCTGCAGTGACTTGTCTCTCTAGTCTTGTTCTACCAAGGTTGCTATATTCTCTAATTTAATTTGTGTGTCCTTTGGGAATCATGAGGTTGTTCATTGCTGACATTATAGTGAGATTTAATAGGCTTAACTGATTTTTTTAAACAAAGATAAATTTAAACATAATTTATAAGGTGGAGCATGACCTGGCATCACCCACCTCTCTAGCCTCCATCATTTGCCACATTGCTCTCGGCGCTGTCTGTGTAGTCGTGTTCAGCCCCTGTTAAATACCATGCTTTGTCCCACCTGAAGGTTTTGCCTGTGCTGTTTGTCGTCTGCTTGGCTAACTCAGTTACTCATTAGTAACTGATCTCATTAGAACATAAAGTCCATGTGGATTGAATTTGCCTGTGTTTTTTCACCCTTTTATTCCCAGGGCTTACCTTAGGACCTTGTAGAGGTCCTTGGTGGACCTTGATGGATACTTGTTGAGTAAGAATGACTTGAGAAGAAAGTATAGTTTTGTGGCAGAGTATCAATTTATCCATCCAGATGCTTCTCATTTGACCAGTGCCTTATAATATTCAAAGTACTTTCACACATGTAATCTCATATAATATGACTTTGGGTGGAGGGGTAATGTATAAATATTAAACCCATTTAGCAGAAAGGTTAAGCTATTTTCTCAGGTTCACATAATTAATAAGAATCACACCAAGGAGGAGATCACAAATTTTCCAACTTTAAAAAATTTCTGGTCTTCTTGGAGAGTTTTTTATTCATTATAATTAGGTGTCTCTCAAAACATAAAATGTAAATTAAATTTCGAGGTTTTTGTGTCTCAAAATGTGAAGTGTGTTTTTTTAAGTCCAACTTACTATATTGTTTTAACAGAAAACTTTTTTTTTTCTTGTAAAGGAAGCCTTAAAAATGCCATGTTGGTTTTGGGATATTCCCGGAAAAGTACCGAAGGTGTGCAACACCAGAAAGGTAATGTTTACTAGGATGCCATACCCCAAACATAGCGCAATGATATGGATGATTATAACATGTTATGTGCTTTGTACACTTATAGCAAATATTATGCATTTTATAAAACTTTAGATACTTAACTGGTACCTTCTTTATAGTGCAAATAATTTAGACATAAACCTTCAAAATGAAGTTTCAGTCATTTATGAGTGTTAAGTATTTTCTTCTGACAAAGTAGAGCTATCAACCATTATAAAATAGGAACTAGTCCAAGTTTAATCTAAATGTGGATATTTTTTCTTGCATCTTACCTATCCATATATTGCTCAATTTTGAACAGTGTTTGAGAAGCTTTTATTTCTTTCAGAAAGTGAAATAGGTTATTAAAGGCCCCTACTCATTTTTGAAATTTAGTAGTAAATTTTACACTTTAAAAAAAATATTTTCTAAATGTAATTTCTTATGAAAGGCAATAATTTACCACATTATTTGTTGTATATTTATATTTATATATTTGACCAAGGTAACTAAATATAAAATTAAAATAAAATAAAAATACCTTATGGCAGATCTTTGAGTAGTGATTTTATTTTTTTATTTTTCTAGAATTACAGTCTTTCTTGTCTATTTGGGACATGAATCTTCCACATGAAGTGCAAAATTTAGAAAAACATATCGAAGTAAGAAAAGAATTAGCTGAAAAAATGAGAAGAATATCTGTTGAATAAGAGGGATATCACAAATCTTTGTCTTTGTTTGGGAAAATTATTTTTTCTCCAGTAAATAGTTCTTTAAAAAATGTTTACATATGGAAAGGGTATCCCCACTCTCTGAAAAAGCTATGTGTATAGAAGGCATATTTATATGTTTTATTTTAAATATAAATATTGTATAAATAGTTACTTGCCATTGAAGTATATTTTAAAGAACTATTTAAAATGTAACATTATATGTCCTATATATCCTAATTAATTTTGTGGCTTAGGTAATGACAGGAAATCTAAAAACTACTTGATTGCAGTACTCATACTAAAATTTACAGTGTATGAACTTTTGTTTTCTAATCCGTAATGAAGGTAAACTTTATTTTATATTCTGTGTTTAAAACAAATCTGTTGCTTGATTACTTTCCAGATTTTCAGCAAAAGTAGATTTAAAATATTAGGACAGTTTCCCATCTAATGTATTCCTTTTTAGATTGCTTTTAAATGCAGTTATCAAAAATGCTTGTAAATAGTCAACGAACTTATGCTAATAAAACCCTTTGTTGTGACGGGTGTCCAATGTGTTGCTGATGCAAACAATGCACCTTACAACTTTTCTCCATCTAAACGGAAATGCCGTGGAATCATCAACCGTGCTGACGAGAAAACGCCACATGCTGTCAAAGCCTTCCTATCCAGGAAAGACACAGCCGCTCTGTCTTTTCTTATTTTGCAACTCTGCCTTGGAATACAGATACCCTGGAGTCTGATAATCGTAAATGCAATGTTCAGTCCTGCGAGTGACAGCTTCACATTTTTGTTTTGATTCTCAGTGCTAAGCCACACCACGGGCTGCTTGTTCCTGTTTCTAATCTTCTGTGCTCTAATGTTTCTGCTCATCTTTTTTCTAAATTTTCAACCTTGCAAATCCTACATCATTCAGGTAGAAACCCTGTTTTCAGAATTGTAGACTTCTACCATTTCCACCCAGACCATGGGGCCAAAACACTCTTTAGTTTACTGAAGAAGAAAGAAGCTTTAGCTATGATGGGTACTTCTTAACCTAGTCTTCTGATTATACCTAAATTGTTTAAATATTTCACTGTGGAAGGAGTATCAGGGGCAAATATCTAGGTAACAATTTTTCATTTCTGCTTTAAGGTAATTCCACTGGGCCTGGCTGATATTTATCATTTCATACACTCCCTATGATTGGATTACTAGTCTAATATGTTCAGAACTGACTGGTATTTTATTATACGAAGACTTCAGATTTGTTTATATTAAGGGTAATTAAATTATTTTCTTTATATTTCATTTTGTATTGGTTTTAGATGTACAGCTTAATGGTTAGACAGTCATATACTTTATACAAAGTGTTCCCCCAATATTTCCAGTACCTCAACTGGTCCCATCCATAGTTATTGTGATATTATTGACTATATTTCCTATATTATTGACTATAATTCCTATGCTTTACTTACTTTCCCATGACTATTTTGTAATTTCCAATTTGTGCTTTTTTACCCAGTGAAAAGTAATCAAATTCTTAACTTGAAAGATTCATTACTTTTCAAAGAAACCTATGTTTTAATTTGTTATGTAGTTTTAAAAACTCAGAAATGATGGGGCTGTTTGTTCCTGTGATAATTTCTCATTGTAACTTTGTATTTATATGCAATTTTTTTTACCAAAGACAACTGTGGAAAAATATGTAAATGAGCACTGTATTTAAATGGAATAATAAACATTTTTAAAAGCATGTTTGTAAATTTTAAACATTTATGATAATTTTTTTTCATAAAAAAACATTTTTCACATGTAAATCTGTAACCCATCTCATATGAAACTTCACATTAATGTGTGTATGGGACATCGCTCTAAGCAGGGGTGTCCAACCTCTGGCATCTGTGTGCCACACTGGAAGAAGAATTGTCTTGGGCCATACTTTAAATACCTTGTGACATGTGATCACCAAAAAATCTTATAATATTTTAACTTAATTTACGATTTTGTGTTGGGCCGCATTCACAGCCATCCTGGGCTGCAGGTTGGGCTCCTCTGCTCAGGAAATGTTAACTAAAGTTTTCTTTTGAGGTTTTATTCAATTTTCTGTAATACAACTAGTTTTCAGGAACCCAGGATAAAACACGATGGGTGTGATATATTCTATTTTAAGTTCTCATAAAATATTTCTTAAAGATAATTGTTTACTCTTAAATACTGAAACACAAAGTAGGACTTCATAACAACCAATTTACAGAAAAATAGACACGGTAATTTAAAAATTATCCTGATTAGAGCCTTAAAATAAGCTCTTAGTCATTATCAAAATATGAGTATAACATTTATCTTAACAGAAAATATTCTTACAGGGAAGTTTTGCATTCGAAAAAAAAAAGAGGAGCCCTTTTCAGTCTAATTCAGGCAAGTGCTATTGATTACATGTGAAACATTCTAGCTAAAATGCAACATATTTTTTATCAACACAGTAAGACAGATATTGATGAAATACAGCAGAAGCAGCAGAAAAGATTGTGAACATACCAATGTTTCTATACTGAGAAGAGATAAAGTTGGGAACTCTTGGGACTGCTCAGCTTGATGAGATCCGTCACTATTGACACCTTAACACATAACCTGGAAAATGAAACTCTTTTCATGCAGACTCATCAGCAATACAGTAAAATCTTAAACCATGGTAACTCAGGAGAAACGGAAATCCTCATTCTCTATTTTGCTTAGTTTCCAGTCTGGATGCCATCGTTTCCAATAACAATTCAGAACCTGGCTGCTTATAAGTACATAAATACTTGACTATTTCTGACTCCTAAAGGCATTCAGAAGGTTCCTAGTATCTTGACTTTCAAGCAGGAAGCAGGACGCAACAGACGCAAGGCCTGCCCTCTGAGCACAGTGTGAATGGTGAGCAGGAGCATGCTTCCCCTTCTGCGCTGTCCTCCTGCTTCTGCGCCATCTTCCCCCTGCCCTTAGTTGGGGGAGAGTCTCAGCCTGAAACACAGGCTAGGGTGAGGGAAGGAGTGTCAGCATCTGGTCATAGGGGCGGCTGCTTGGCCTCCATGAGAATCTGCTGTCCCATGGCAACCAGGGCCTTGGAAAACTAACAGAGTACCTACTGTGTATCACTCTATGCTGAGCTTCACCACATTTACTCATCTGAACACCCCAGGGACAGGCTTACTGTCCTCATTTATTTGTGAAAATACAACCCAGTGTGATAGTGTGTTAGGAGTATTACAGAAGGTAGACAATGCAGCTGCCTAGCAGGAGAATAGAGCATCTGGGAGGATCACATACGCACACAGCAGAGCCATTCAGAGTTGACCTAAGCATTTGAGGCAGAAGAATCACATATGCACTGGGGTTATGAGCTTTTTAAAACATCAAATATTGGAATTTGTGACAACATCTCATCCCTAGAGGAGGTGCATCTAGTGTCTACAGTGGAAAGGTAATTTACCATAGCGGAAGCCCTGTGGAGAAAATGTTTTGCAAACCGATCCTCTAACGTTGTCAATGTTTTATTTTCCTGTTATATTATACATGGTACAGTGCAGATGAGGCATATGTCAGAGTAATTAGGCAACTACAGATAGGACTTGCAGGCAAAAGAAGAATTTTTATTCATAAGATACTTAGATTTCTGCTGCCTATCACCAGATGTGTACACCTTTGTTAAAAGATTGAATCAGAAGATCTTTGCTACAGACAGATCAATTACAACATTGATATTTTAAGTAACTATTTCTAGGAAGAGTATAAACTTTTTAATATGCATCCGGATGTGGATTTCTTTGGTGAGACACTGCAACTTAAGATAAACAAAGTATGCCTAAAAATCTAAAAATAACTTGTACATTCAAATGAAAAATATTCTTTAATAAAGTTACGTTGGTAAGTTCTGTATTTATTTCATCAATGCTGCTATTATTACTCAATTATTAAAACATACCTTAAGAGTCACTTTAAAAAGAGGAAATAAAAAAAGAAAATGTTACAAAAAAACAGAAGAACCTTACATTTAGAACTAGAAAGACTTTGGCCTGCATTTCAGACTCAGCATTGACTCATTAGTGACCTGGAACTAGTTGCCCGCATGACAAAGAACCCATTTCCTATCTATAAAACGGCAAGAGTCATGTCTCCACCCTCTACAGGGATGAGGATAAAATTCGATCATGCCCATTAAATTATGCAATTAATTTCCAGGCAAATCACCTGCCAGGAAGAATTAGCTAGGAAGAGGGCAAAGATTTTTAGATTTTGATAAATATTATATGTATTGTCATTTCTAGAGTAATCATTAGAAGAATATGTAGAGTACAGCTGACCCTTGAACAACATGGAGGTTAGCGGTGCCAACCACCATGCCGTCGAAAACTCCAGTGTCACTTTTGATTCTGCAGTAAGCTGTTTGCATCTGTGGATGCAAGCCTGCATACAAAGGGCTGACTCTATTTACAGAAAACAATCCACTTGTAAGTGGAACCTTTGCAGTGCAAGCTAGTTGATGAGAATAAAAGTCATAGAATATTTTTAATTCAGATGAAAGCAAAAAATGAGTGAAATAGAAACAGAAAAAAATGAATAGATAAAATATAAGTACAAATTAATACATCAGTGCTAACATTAAATGTAAATGAAATAAGCAATGCAATTAAGACCTTTTTTCAGATGATAAACAAAAATACATCTGTACGCTATGAGATACATCTAAATTTTAAGAAGACGTAGATGTTGAAAATGATAGAAATGCACACAAACCTACATGCACACGCATACACAAGTAATGGATAAAATGAAGCCCAGTAAGCTATATTAATATGAGACAAAGTAGACTTTAAGGCAAACATCATTACCAGAAATAAACAGGATCTCTTTTTCCAGGCCCAAGGCAGGCACCCCAAAATATCCTGCAATGGCATATTGATTACTTTGAATTCAAATTACTTGACAAGCAGCTGGTGCCAGATGGGAACCTTAACCCTCCCTTGTGTCCTTGAATGCAGGAAATAAATCTCCCATGTGACAGGTATCCTCCCTGCACCTGGAAGACACCCCCTTATTGCCAGAGTTAAACAGCTCAGAGCTGAAAAGTCTGTATAATTAAATCTTACTGCTTTTTTCCTAATTTACTATTTTGTTTAATTCCTTACTAATGAATACCCAAACCTTTCTTAGCTTCTTTTCTACTGAGCAATAACTTTTTTTTGTCCTGTCAATTTTTCACCAATTTATTGTTTCTTTGTCTAAAAAGTATAAAAAGGTGTCTGGCTTGATCATTTCTTTGAGTATCATTTTACAATCTGAGTATCATATTGTGATTAACCTGTGTACATAATATTAAATTGTTTTTTTTCTTGTTAGTCTAGTCTTGTCTCAATTTTATTATTTTGTTACTAGTACAGCCATAGAACTAAAGATGGGTAGAAATGGGGAATGCTCCTCTTTCCTGAGGACCTTATAATGACAAAATATTTATTTTACCATGAAGATATAACTTTTAAATTTACACGTACAATATGCATTTGAATTTATAGAATCACATATTCTCAAATATGTAAAGCATAAGTAAGCAAAACTACCAAGAGTAATTGGACATGTCAGAGTGAGAGATTTTAACACACCTCTGTCAGTAATTGATAGGACTTTGGACTAGACAGAACCAATGGGTGAGGATGGAGGACTGACGGACACGATGATCAATGTGGATATGATGGACATAAACACATCGCAACTATTTTGACTATATGTGTTTCTTTAACCACACAAAGGATGTTAACAAAAACTGATGGTGAACTGGCCCATTGTCATTTATTTGATTATTTAATGTTAAAGTGCTGAACTCATAAAAGTGTATTCTCTCACCAGAATGCAATTAAGATAAAAATTGATTGGGAAGAGGTGTCACAGGTTGGGTTTTCTGGTATGCTGACTCCAAGATACAAATTTGTCTGCAGGAAGTTTGTCAGGAAGTGCTCCCTGGACCCACACACGTTGTGGGAAAGGAAGGAAGCAGGATAGAGCAGAGGAAGATGCTGAGTGATGTCACAGACATAACAGGGCCACTGTTTGTGCCATGAAAACTTTGAAGCTGCTGTAGCCCTCAGAGTTGCCCTAGTTTGGGGTGAGGAGCCCAGTCCTTTATACTTACATAGACCAGTCATAGGAATTGGGAAGCCCAAAGACAGAATGACCTTGGGCATGACAACACTTTCAGCAAAGGCTGAAATAGCCCAGGAGAGGGCTATAAGCTAAGGTGACAACTTTCCCAGCAACCAGGAGGATGTGTACTTCAGTTCTTGGTGGAATTGAGCAGCATCTATAATAGATAATTAAAATCCCCAATATATTTCTAAAGAAATAAATATGTGTGTAAATAACCAATTGCTTTAAACATGTTTGTTGCTCCTGGTGAAACAGATGAAATTTTGTAGGACTTATGGCATACATGGGGCAGAAAATGTAAATGAGGACCTTCCCAGTGTGAGCAATTTAATTAAAGAGTCATTCCTCTAGTAAGGCTGTAACCCAAAAGAGGCACACTCTCAAAAGTAAAGGTAAACCAGACCCAACTCACTCATACTTTTGCCTCTCCTCACTCAAAGTAAAATTGTGTTGGTGCTGAGCAGAGCAAGGTGGGGATAAAATATACTGGAGACACTGTAACTCTGAAGTCATGATAGATTTACAGGCCAAATTCATCATGTTTTAAAAATTATCAGGAGACTTATTATTGAAAGTAGTTCCACTGGTAGTGTTCAGGTGCCTGGAGGAAGAAAATCTACATCTTCTCTGGAGAAATACACATTTATCTTAGCTCTCAAATAATATAAATGCTTTTGAAGACAACATGCAGTGTACAGTCTAAATAAACAAAGCTTACAGGGAAAGAAGACAACATGAGAGAGAAGCTTCAGAATCCACTCAGAGCAAAAGGAGAGCAGCTAAAAGTCCAAATATTAGAACTGTGAAACATAGAACCTGAGATAAAAACAAACTTGAAAACTTCCCCAGGACACAGGAAACTTTAAATATAGACACAAGTGGACAAAAAAGCTAATAAACAAAGATTTTCCAGAATGCAGCATCACTAGAAAAATGGATTGAAAATATAAACTGAGTAGCCAAGAATCTTGTAGATGGAGCAAGAATGTCTTACGTATGGCTGGTGGAAGTGTCAGAAGAGGGAAAGTAAGGGAGAGGTATGTTTGAAGGGAGAATTGCTAAGAAAACCTGGAGTTGATAAGATACCAATCTAGGTATACACAAGAAGCTCTGAGAATCTAAATCAGGATAAATTAAAAGCCACATCTATACAGACAAACCTAAGTGAAAATAGAGAACATCAAAAAAGAAGACCTGAGTGATTCCCACAAACATAGTATTAGGTGATAAAAGCAAAAACCAAAAGAACGTATATGAATGCTTCCATTCATACACAATTAAAACTCAGTTGTTTAAGGATGCATAGATATGTGGTAAAACTCTAAAGCAAGCAAAGAAATAATGATTACAAATGTCAAGAGAGTGTCTCTTTAAAGAAGGAAAGAACTATGTTGAGAAGCTGGCAGGTGGGGAATTGGGAGGCTGGAAAACATTCTATCTCTTAACCTAGTTGGTGGTTAAATGGGCTTTTGCTATATAATGACTTCTTAATGTACATATTTATGTTTTATATATTTACTCATGTATATCTCCATTAAAAGTAAAACACACTAATTTACTTCCACTAAGTGAAGTAAAATTGTCCTGAAAGCATCTCTTAAATTTCTTTTTTATTTCTTCAGGTTTAGTTTTATTTTTTTCTCAGCCTGTCAAGTATTTACAGGGCATATGGTTCAATAGGGTATAATAGCTTATAGATACTGAAATAAATAATTTCTAGTTAATATCAGTACATAATGCTTCATTCAGCTTTACCATTACAATGAAGACCATACATGCAAACTAATTCTAAAAATTTAAGATTAGATTGCTGAGTATTGAGATATACTGGAAGGAGAGAAGAGTAGTATGTCCAGTGCAGGTAACTATTTATTTTTTTTCATAACATTTTACTTTTTTATTAACAATTCATATTTTATTATATTCTAGTTATTCTAACAATTTACATCATGAGTATCTTATCTTTTTAGTATATTTTATTGATCAGGCTATTACAGTTGTTCCATTTTTTTCTCCCCTTTATCCCCCTTTGCCCTGAAACCCCCTCCACCAGTATCCCCCCCAACCTTAGTTCATATTCATGGGTTGTACATACGATTTCTTTGGCTTCTCCATTTCCTATATTACTCTTAACCTCCTCCTGTCTACTTTTTACCTACCAATTATGCTTCTTATTCCCTGTACCTTTTCCCCCATTTTCCCCCCTTCTCATCCCCACTGATAACCTGCCATGTGATCTTGACTTCTGTGATTCTGTTCCCATTGTAGTTGTTTGCTTAGTTTGTTTTTGTTTTTTAGGTTCAGTTGATAGTTTTTAAGTTTGTTGTCATTTTGCTGTTCATAGTTTTGATCTTCTTCTTTTTCTTAGGTAAATCCTCTTAACATTTCATATAACAAAGGCCTGGTGATGATGAACTCCTTTAGCTTGACTTTATCTGGGAAGCACTTTATCTGCTCTTTCATTCTAAATGATAGCTTTGCTGGATAGAGTAATCTTGGATGTAGGTCCTTACCTTTCATGACTTTGAATACTTCTTTCCAGACTCTTCTTGCCTGTAAGGATTCTTTTGAGAAATCAGCTGATAAGCTTATGGGAACTCCTTTGTAGGTAACTGTCTCCTTTTCTCTTGCTGCTTTTAAGATTTTCTCCTTATCTTTAATCTTGGGTAATTTAATTATGATATTTCTTGGTGTGTTCCTCCTTGGATTCAACTTCTTTGGGACTCTCTGAGCTTCCTGGACTTGCATGTCTATTTCCTTCACCAGATTGGGGAAGTTTTCCTTCATTATTTTTTTAAACAAGTCTTCAATTTCTTGTTCTTCCTCTTCTCCTTCTGGCAACCCTATGATTTGGATGTTGGAGCATGTAAAGTTGTCCCTAAAATTCCTAAGTCTCTCCTCATTTTTTTGAATTCTTGTTTCTTCATCCTGTTCCAGTGGAATGTTTATTTCTTCCTTCTGGTCCAAATCATTGATTTGAGTCCTGGTTACCTTCCCATCACTGTTGGTTCCCTGTATATTTTCCTTTGTTTCATTTTGCATAGTCTTCATTTCTTTTTCTGTTTTGTGACCATACTCAAACACTTCTGTGAGCATCCTGATTATCAGTATTTTGAAATTTGTGCCAGATAGGTTGTCTATCTCCTTGTTGCTTAGTTCTTTTTCTGAAGTTTTAATCTGTTCTTTCATTTAGGTAATATTTCTTTGTCTCAGTGTACCTGTTATGTTGTAAGGGGTGGAGCCAAATGTATTCGCTGGGGTGGGGCAACCCACATTGCTGCAGTTGTGGTGCTGTATGTGGGGGGATAGGTCAGAGAGGGAACAATGCTGCTTGCACACTTCCTCAGCTCTTGCCCCACTTTCAGTCACTTTGCCTGCTACCCAAAAGTGGATTGTGTACTTCCTTGGTGCTGAATTCTGGGTGGGTGGGTTTATGTACTTTCTCAGATCCCGTGGGCCCCTCCAATGGACTGTTCTGTGAGACTGTGAGTTTCTCCCACCACCACAACCCTGACATGCTTTTACAGTCAGAGGTTTTGTGGCTTTGTTTCCCCACACTGGAACCCTGGGTTGTGTGGTCTCTTTTGCTCTCCAGTTGTTCCTCCCAGGTTATCTGCATGTGAACGTGGGACTGCCTCGTCTGCCAGCGGCCACCTTGTGGTGCATCTTCTCCACCCCAGCTTCCTGTCTCCATCCCTCTTACTGGTCTGGATGAATGTTTTTTCTTTTAACTCCTTGGTTGTCAGACTTCCATACAGTTCGATTTTCTGGCAGTCCTCATTGCTCTTTGTTTTTAAATTGGTTGTTATCCTTCTGGTTGTATAAGGAATTGAAGTATATGTTGATAAAGATTTAATTTTTGACATGTTTATTTAAGCTTCTTGTAAAACGTACAGATGGAAATGTTCAGCAGGCAGCTGTGGAAGGTGATCCAAGATTCAAAAGAGGTTGTGGGGTCAGAGGTAGACCTGTAAGCCATCTGTTGAGAGGTCATCTATATGAGTTTGTTAAGGGTTGCTATAGCAAGCTGCTGACACCTTGATCTGTTTTCTCACAATTCTGGAGGCTAGATGTCTATGATCAAAGTTTTGGCAGGGTTGGCTCCCCCAGAGGGCTATAAGGGAGGCAGCTGCTCCAGGCCTCTGTCCTTGGCCTTCAGATGGCCATCGTCGACCTGTGCCTTTACATTGTCTCCCCCATGTTCGTATCTCTTCTTCTCATAAAAACACAAGTTGTATTGAATTGCAGTTTAACCTCATTTTAATTTAATTATCCCTTTAAAAATCCTGTCTTTAAATATGGTTACATTTTGAGGTACTGGGATCTATGCCTTCAACATATGAATCTTTGAGAGGACACAATTCATTCCATAACACTACTGTTTTTAAAAGAAGAAGAATGTAAAGTGGCCAATGCAGAAGGCATATTGGAAAAAGAAGTATCTGGAAAATATCCATATTAATAAGAGATAGAAGGGGTAGGTTGAGGAAGGTAGTTTAAAGAAGGAGATAATCAGTAGTATCAAAAGGATAGACCATTAAACAAGGATCTATGTAGACTGAATATAGCAAATGAATGTGGTAATGAAGACATACGTGGTGACTATTTAGAGAACAGTTTACAGAGTAGAAGGCTGACTGAAGTGGGTAGAAGACTATGTCTAAGAAGGAACAGTGGAAATAGGAAAACAACAATAAATGTTGGGAAATAGAAGAATAAAGCTGGAAAGAAGGAACTGGTATAGTAGCTATGGCAGTAATTGTGCAGGACAAATGAGAGAGTGATCTCTAGAATATGGCTTTAGATTGAGCACAGAAAATCATTTCAACAATACAAATGTGGACAGAAGATACAGACATAAAGCTATTGTCAAGAATATGGCTCACCGCAGACTTCTTTATCAGAAGAAAGTCAGTGTTCAAATTCCTCTTAAAATCTTACTCAGGTAAGTTGACACTATAGCTGTAAGTATCAATGCAACTACAATATCATGCTCAAAACCTTGACAAAGGTTTCTTGTTTTTCTTTTATACAATTGCTATCTGTAAGTCTGTTTTAACATTATCAGTTTCTTCTGCCTACTAAAAACTACTCAGATTTTTGAGAAGTTAAATTGGAAGTGGTTATTTACCATAGCAAATTATTTATTTGAATATATTTAATTTTAAGTATTATTTGTTTAAATGATTATATCCATTTAAATATTATTTATTAAAAATGTAATTATATTCTTATTTCTCATGGTATGAAACTTCCTACATAAAAAAAATTTCTGATTTTCAGATACTCAATTTCCCAGTGTAATTTCAGGTTATAATGTATGGGAAAGTAGGGAACATCTTGTTCCACAATCCAAATAGATACTGTTTAACATTTTCTGTATTTCCTTCTGGTACAACTGTTATTGAAAAAACAAACTATCTTGCCCATACTTGTGCTATTGTTCTTGCGACTGTTGACCTTTCCTCTGACGGTATATCATTAAGTGTACCGACACTTAAGCCACATCCTTTTAAATCAAGAAGGAAACATTTTACTATTGATCTTTTTGATGAATATGCTTTTCAACTATTTTTGTATTATTAGATGATTTTATCCAACTGCTACACTATTACCAGAGTTACAGTGCTTAAATCACTTGTAAAAACAAGGTACCCAGTGAGAAGTTCCAGAGGTAAAAAATGAGTCTGCCTTCTAGAAAAATGATTTTTCTTTTAAGAACCATATTTAGCATTTGCTAAGTTTATAGTTTTACTTCCTTGTAAAATACTTTTCTATTACAATGCTATCAATTGCGGATACTTTGACATCTTAGAAGGTAAAAAAAAAAAAAAAAAGAGCAATCAGCAGTGAAGTCCTAGGAGTGGTCTGAGGAAGGAAGAGGCACTGAACTCCAACACGTGTGTCTGTGCCAGGGGCAAACATCAGGGGGAACATTCTGTAAGTCGTAGAAATGTCTAATCGCTGGGTTGTATACCTGAAACTCATACTACATAATATGTCAGCTGTAATTAAAGAATAAATGATTTAAGAAAAGAAGGAGATAAAAAATCAGCAAGAGGAGAGTAAGAGGAAGCAGCAAATGAATAAGAAAAACTCTGGAATTTGCAGAAATCAAAGTGTACCAAGAAGGAAGAATTGATCAACTGAATGTTAAATGTTTTTAACAGGTCAATAAAAGGATGGAAAACTCACCAGTGGATTCACAAAAGAAGATCACCAGTGTCCTTGATGAGAGCACATTTTGTGTAATGTAGTGATGGAGTGAAAACTGAATGAGAGTTCAATTAGTTCATGAGATAATGAGAGGTCAGAAAGTGGAGCCAATGAGCACATGTAACTCTTTTGTAAAATTTCACCATTAAGGGGAGCAGAGAAATAGGAAGAGACCTGAAAAGGTAGTGAGCTCAATGGTTTTTAAAAATAACAGCTTCACTGAGATATAATTCAGATACCATAAAAATTTGGTTCTGTTCTATTTATTTCATTTTTTAAAGTAAGAACAAATAACAAGATGTGTTTATACTGTTGGGAATAATCCAAAGGAGGAAGGAAACCTTGATGATAAAGATGGAGATGAAGAAATTACTGGCATCACGTTGATGGATGGAATCCAGCACACAGATGGGAGGGAACCTTAGACGGCAGTACAGAGAGTTCATCTGTGTTAAGAAACGAGGCAGAGTACATGATACAAATGCCAGTAAATAGGGGTCTCTGGGAGTGAGAGCTTGTAGAGTTCCCCTTTTGATAGCCTTTATTTTATTTGGTAAAATTAGAAGTGAGGTAACTAAGAGGCGAGATTAGAAGGAAGTATTGGATATTAGAGAAGACAGGAAATACGAAGTGAGAAGAGTGTGAAAGTAAATGGACTAGAAAATAGAATTTCCTGACTATGTAAGGGCACACTTAGGTAATAAACTTAAGAGTTACAAGTTAGCACTATTGTGTATTTTTAACCTGTTGTGATCATCTAGATGGTGTAGGTAGGGAAAAGGAAAAAAGGATTTAACTTAAGCCATGATTGGGCTTTTGTCAAGAAAGTATAGAGAAGAAAAGGGGAATTAGAGGTTCATGCAAGGAAATAATGCTAAACAATAGAATTTAAGCCACATAAAAAGGTATCTGAATTGTTGAGAGGAGGGGGAACCAGTAGATTGTCAGAACAAGTGATCTGGAAAGAGAGAAGTGAGTGTTGAGACTTCAGGATATTTGAAATTGCAGTTGACTTTGTTCATAATGTATTTTCTATCTGGAATCCTTCCCTGATTCTGCATGTCCTAGTCCCATTTACTTTTCTTGCTTCAGTCCTTAAACTACCCCCTTCATAAAATTTTCCCTAGTTCTCCCAAGATAAAATAAATCCCACCTTACCTGACTAGACAATTCTCCAAAAAGGACATACAGATGGCCAATAGATATATGAAGAGATTCTCAATGTCATTAATTATCAGAGAAATGTAAATTAAAACCACAGGAGATATTACTTCATACTTGTCAGAATGCTATCAACAATAAATGAACAAATAACAAGTGTTGGCAAGGATGTGGAGAAAGGGGAATCATTTTGCACTCTTGGTGGGAATGAAGATTGGTGCGGTCACTATGGGAAAACAGTATGGAGGTTCCTCAAAAAATTAAAAATAGAACTGCCTCATGACCCAAAGATTCTACTTCTGGAAATATATCTGAAACACTACTTTGAAAGAATGCTTGCACCCCTGTGTTCATTGCAGAGTTAGTCACAATAGGCAAGATTTGGAAGCAGCCCAAATGCCCATCAGTAGATTAGTGGCCAAAAATTTGTGGTACATTTGCACAATGGAATACTACTCAGCTGCAAAAAAAAAAAAAAAAAAAAAAAAAAAAAAAAAAAAAAAAAAAAAAAAAAAAAAAAAAAGAAGAAAAAATTTTACTCTTTGTGACAGCATGGATGGGCCTGTAGAGCATTATGCTGAGTAAAATAAACCAGCCAGAGAAAGACAAACCATGTGACTTCACTGATACGTGAAATCTAAGGAAGAAAATGAACTAACAAACAAAACAGAAATAGGCTCACAGATAGAGAGCAGGCTGACAGCTGTCAGGGAGAAGGGTGGTTGCAGGGCTGGGTGAAAAGGTGAAGGGATTAAGCAAAACAGCAATAACCACTCATAGACACAGACAACAGTATGGTGATTACCAGAGGGAAAGGGGTTGGGGAATTTAGAAGAAGGTAAACAGGTTATAAATCATGTTGGTAGGAGAGATTTGACTTGATGCAGGGTGGTGAACACACAATACAATATACAGATGATGTATTATAGAATTCTGTAGACACCTGAAATGTATATAATTTTATTAACCAATGTCACCCCAATAAATTCAATAAAAGGGAGCAAATTGTTGTAAGAACCAAAAAATTAGTTTTCAAACAGCAGCCTCACACTGGATAATTATAAATCCGAGGGATTAACGAGTCCAGGATGCTGCTAAATGGGGCATTGATGGACCAAGCTAAACAAACCAAGTATTTCATGGACAATAAAGTCAGGAGCGTTCTCTGCGCCTAGTTTCCAGACTGTTGCCACCCCTTAGCACTGCACTCTGATGCTCATTCCCATTTGTCTCTTAGAAGCTACTTTTGGATATGCTTACTTCTTTAATTCCTGAAACAATGGCCTTTGAGACTAAGAATAATCATAATAATTAACTGCTAAGAATGCAATTTCGGAGCCTCAGTTTTTGTTAAGTTGTTTTTGTGTAATTTCAATTTGGTTTGGTTGTTGCCTTCTTCAGCGTTCACAGCACAACTGAAGTCTTTAAATAAAAAAATCTATTTCTTATTTTTAGCGAAAAAGAAAAAGAAACCTCACCTTCCTGGAGCAAGGAGCACATGCGTAAAAAACATTTAATATGTATTAGTGAGGCCCTCTGAGAAGGTAAGCATCACTTACTTCCTTGAAATTAGTCAAGAAATGAGTGATTGAAAGTGGGTGGGGGGAAAGGGTTGCTGATCTTTATATATCTTTTCCCCTTTCCTGGCATTCTTCTGCTTTTCTGGAGGGGATAAACTGAGGGTTGCTTTCTATTTGGCTACTGAAGTCTTTTCTTGGTGGTGACTGGTAGCAGAAGTGAAGCAGATTACTATCAAAGCCCAGGAGTTCGCCCTTCTGTTTTTCGGGTCCACCTAGCTGACTCCTCTGTTACTCCCCTCTGCCTTGCTTAGCACAGACCAGAACTTTTCCTCTTAGATCCCAACTTTAACTTCCTCCCTCCACTGTAGAATACCTACACATATAATTCATATATGATATTTTCTGCTTGATTTTACTTTTGTCATAAAACGTTCTTTTTCTGATGTAACATTCATATCTTGTACTTACTTATATATTTAA
The DNA here is from genome assembly GCA_004027475.1 of Anoura caudifer. Lineage (NCBI taxonomy): Eukaryota > Metazoa > Chordata > Mammalia > Chiroptera > Phyllostomidae > Anoura > Anoura caudifer. The sequence continues at coordinate 41,622 of PVKU01009470.1, read as the reverse complement.
TTATATAGTTAATGATAAAAATGTATCTCATTGGAGTGTTATGTATCCTGTGAGTAATAAAACCATTATTATAACCATGATGCATTTATATATCTTGGTATGTCTAAACTTACACCTATATTGACATGATAATTATATATTTCTCTAGAGAAATACCTATTGACATATTGATAAATAAAGAGTTCTTTGTTACAAGGTAAGCCTCATGTTTAAAATACATTTGTTGTTAAGGGAGAGATAATTGAAATATTTAATTATAATATTTGAGTTTCTTGAGGTATTAAGACTTTTGCAATGATGAATAGGGTACAGTTACATGTATATCATCAGCATGTTTGGTGTTTAATCCTGAGGCTTTCAGTTCCTGCCTTTGCTGTTTGCCCAGGGCGGCAGGAAGGCATGGTCTGGGTTTGGCATGAACTGGACTTGGTCCAAAGTAGAAGATGTCACATAAATAAGGCACTAAATGGAGTTGAAATGGTTTTCACCTTTGGCATGCTATGATATTTATCTTTGTGCTGTCATCACTAAGTTTACCACACCTAACCCATGATGAGAAACAGTGGGGTATGAGTAGGTATAAAAACCTCTCATTACAGGATTCCTTGAGCATCTGTTTCTCCAGGATGATTTGTCTCCATTTCTAGGTTCCCAGATGATTACCATGAAGCTGACCTTTTTGTACTTGGTTGTGGCACTTTGTATCTTCTGCGAAGGTAAGGGACTAATTGAAAGAACCCTTTAGCATTTGATAGACCCATGTATATATGTTCTCATTTGGTGTTGTCTATTTCCAACATTTTTCTCCTTAGAAAATCTTTCCTACATTTCAGAGTAGCATAATCAATTAAAAAGAAACTGGAATATAGTCCCATAGGATGTTATTTCAACTTTAACAAGCCTGTCTTAAGGAGATATGTATTTCTCTGCTTCGAAGTGTCAGTGAATACGATACTCCAGATGCATACAGTGCTATTGTTTGTCACTCATTTTCATCACAGTTCACCCATTAATGGCTATGCTGGAGTTACATCCACATTAAGACTAAAGACCTGCACTGTTAGTAATTTCTGTTTTCCCAAATCATGAAAATATAACTAAAAGACTGGTGCATCCCCCAAAGATTTTTTGTGAGGAAAATTTCTTTAACATCTTTCTCAGATATTTCAGTCAATTAATTTCCAAAATTAATTGAAAGGTAAGACATTATTAATTAATTTTGTTAATTAAAACTTGAGAAAAATGAAAAAATCTTTAGCTTCTGAATGGGGCAGAAGAGCAATAACATCCAAACAAAGGAGAGAGGCCTGCAAAAAGAAGATTTATTCTACATCTACTCTTAAAATCTATTTTCTAAATTTAGGAGTAGGGTATAATTTACTTCTCTCTGAAGAGCCAGAATAGAGGGGACTACAATTATTTGTTTTAAGAGATAATATTTATATTCTTAAACTAACTACCTGGGAGATCATCTGATGGTTACTTTAAATAATGGTGATTTTCATGACCTTATATAGTAATTTGCTATATATTTTGCTTCTACTTTGCAAAAATTAAAATATTTTTTGCCTTTACCTAAATGTATTTCTTATTTGTTAACTAACAGAGTAAAAACACATTATTTTCAAAGAAGTTATTAAATAATATATCACAATAAAAATGTTTTAAATGTATTTGCCAAAGTGTATTAAATTCACCAGAGAACTGGAGAATGCTTCTAAAATAATTTCCCAGATCTCCATATTCATTCTAAGAAATGATTGCAAGTATTTCAATAGAAATTTCATAGATTGGTGATTTGCTGACAAAACTCAAGAGTTTTTATGTATTTATTCATAAGCATATAATAGGAAATAAGGAAATACCTAGAGCTGCTCCTTGCAGAAACTCCAAGTGCTTTAGTTAAAGTGACTTTGTATTGCCCTTCATCAATAGGGCCCATGTTCCAAACACAGATGCCTTTCCTTTCCAGTAGGTTACAGGGTGGACAGGCTTGAGAGCTGAAAGTGGAAGAAGGCAGACATTGAAGAAGCACCCATATGAATCAGAAGAAAAAATTGTATTGTTGAACCAACCATAACTGTATAGAAGGAAAGAAAAATAAAAACAGTTCCTGGACTAACTGGAAAAACTAAAGTGATATGAGATGTAGTTTGACATAAATAGATATGGATATTTAATTCTTATTTTCCCCAGGATATTCCATCATCTCTGTAGATTAAAATCTATACAGTTGATTTTCTTTTTTATTTTTTAAATCTAATTCACTACTTATAAACACATTAACTAGAAAATGTTTAGGGAAAATAAAATCAAGTGAAATTTAGATAAAAATACATTTTAGATCGAAAGCTGTAAAAGGTTTTAATAGTGTAAAAAAGATTAAAGTACAGATAATATTAATTTGTGGCTTTAATGTACTTGACCTTATATTTCCAAGACTGACTTGACATTGAAAACTTTCATTTAAGTATGTTAACAGGAAAAATGTATTACTTAGATCTATATAGGTGTTATTTAAATTAAAAAAACTCCAAAATAATAAATTAGCATTGAAATGTAATAATTATTTGGTACAAAAAGTGTATGGCTTACATTGAATTTAAAAGAAGAATGAAAACAAAAACATTCTCATTGACTTAAAAAATATGCTGTAGAGAAGTATAAAATGATCTGTTTTTACTTTTTTCATTTTTTATAGATGGTGAAGCTTCATCTTACAGCACAGAATCAGGTCAGTACCTTTCAGAAATTAATCTTGATTTAGAGATATCAAGGTGTTCTCTGAACCTGCTTTTGGAATCCAGAAGTGTGTTTCCAGCTGCATTGAAATATAATTGACATATTGTGTAAGTTTATGGTACACAGTGTGATGGATGATTTGCTCTACATATATAGAGAAATGATTACTGGATTAAGGTTAGTTAACACCTCCATTACCTCACATAATAACTAATTTTGTGTGGTGGGAACATTTAAGATCTATACTCTCTGTGACTTTTTAATATATAATACAGTATTGTTAACTATAGTCACAATACTGCACATTGGATTCCCCAAACTTATTCATCTTATGACTGGACTTTCGTACTTTTTATCAATATCTCCCTCCCCACCCCAAAGCTCTTGGCAACTACTATTCTAGTCTTTGTTTCCATTGAGTTAGATGTTAGATTTCACCTATAAGGGAGATCATACAGTAATTGTTTCTCTCTGTTTGACATTTCGCTTAGCATAATATCCTCAAGGTTTACCCATGTTGTCACAAATGACAGTATTTCCTTTTTTATGGCTGAATACTATCCTATTCTCTTAGCCATCATCTATCAATGGGCACTTAGGTTTCTTCAATATCTTGGATATTGTGAAAATGCTGCAATGAACACAGGGGTACAAATATCTCTTTGGGATAGTGATTTAATTTTTTTGCTGGGTCATATTGTAGTTCCATTTTTTATTTATTGAGGAACCTCCAAACTGTTTTTCATAGTAACTATGCCAATCTATATTCCCACCAACAAAGAATACAGAAAACTTATGTGTTTCACACACACCTGATTTGTGAGTGAATTACCAGGATTCCTTGCTCATTTATCACACATAATTGTACACTCCTCAAAGACAGAATTTTGATCAGTGTTATTTGCTCTGTATTCACCATGCTGAGAAAAATGGCTGCAATGGGACAAGCAGTCAGTGTACGCTACTTTTGAATTACTAAAATAATTTGGAAACATAGGTATGATTTTTTATGTATAACCAAATCCTTTACAAGGTATACTTTCTGAAATGAACCAGAGATATCCCATCTTACCCAAGAAGACAAGGGACTTCTAAACATAGTTTAACTTTTTTTGAGGGCATCAAAATGAGTACCAATGATCATATTACATCCCATGCAGTGGTGCCCTTGGAACCTACTGGTGCATACAAGACAGTTGGTCCCTACTCAAGAGATGGTTTCTGAGTTCCTGCACCTGCTTTTGAATTGACTTTCTGTCTCTCCTAAACATACAGCTTTATGTGCTCATATGATCATGTCTGCTTTTTTTTTTTTGCACCCAATTCCAATTCTTATTTCAGTCTGCTGGGGTGAGAACACCATTGATCCAAGCTCATTAACAGTGCTTCTGGTGAGAGTGTGTACTTTGAGTGAGGCCCTGTGGAATTGTTCCTGATGGGTAAAAATTCGTCAGTGGGCTTTATGATAACTTTGTTTGTTGCAAGAGGATTTGGGGAAGACTTTTGATTGCAACTTATATTTTAGAGAGTCTTCCAAGTATTTAATCTCTACGGAGAATATGTAATTGTACATTTTTAAGAAACATTTATATTGTGTCCCCAAAACATATCACTAAACCATTTCTTCACTCTTTGACTAAATATGTATGCATGCACTTATGTGAGTAAGTACACACAATTTGGTTTTGGTGACAATTGATTAGCACACATAGGAAACCCTTTATCTTTTAGCTGGCTGTGTTTACTGTTTGTCTTAATTTACACCTATAGGTCAGAGATAGGTTTGCTGACCATAAATCCTGGATTTTTCAGGAAAGTTCCAATTGTTAGAAGTTTTTCTTAGTATCCAACCATATGCTGACTTTCCACTTCAATAATGTAGTCAGTTTGGGTGTAGGAAATTTGTAAAGATTACAGAGTATGGGGAAACATTAAAAAAATAACCAACAAATCTGCAATCAATGAAGCCCTAAAATAAAAATATTAGCCAAAGTATTTTTTGAAGTTTCTTGAATATGTAATCCATATTCAACTTTATGCACAATTGTATTACCATACTTAAGTGGTATTTAATTTCACACAATTATTAAGAAAATTCTTTTGGATACCAATACTTTGATGTTTTTAGTAAAGTATCTATATATCTCTAAATCTAATTTAAAGCATGCTTATATATAAATTATGTTATACACTGTATTTACTCTTACTGTGAGTCTTTGACTCATCTGTACGTACCATATAGCTTGACAAATTTGCAAATGTATATGCTATTTATTTAAATATGAAAACAATTCACCTATATTCACAATAATAACCCTTAAATCATTTGTAAGTTATGTACATATTAATTTTATGGGATCCAACTGTAAAATAGAAATTATGGCCGTCTATTTCAAATTAAGTAAATTTAGTTCTACAGTAGTTTTGTCACATGAAAAAATCTTTTAATTAAAACATCTGAGTTTCACCAGCTGAATAGTAATTAATGCTTTGAAGCACCTTTTCAGTCATCCCAGAATTACTGTATTTTGCTGTGCTCTAATTCATGCCTCTAGGCTGTACTCCACACTGGCTGGAGGACAGGCAGAGGTATTCCTTTTATAAGGGTGTCCTGGGGGTACAAACATACCGGGGTCAATGGGTAATTACATATTCATGCCTGAGCATTGAATTCAATGAGCGCATCTCCATGCGAACACCTCCCAAGGACAAGAAATGGCTGTAATTGAGATTGACTTTCTGTTGGCAAATCTGTCAAATGCTCTGCTAATGACAGCAATCCTCTCCTGCTTTCTTTTCAGATGATGAAATAACAAAGAGCAGTTCAGGTAAATTTCCTGCTTTTCTTTTCTTAAACTTTTTATACCAAATAATAATAACACAGCAGTGGTACTTTTCTTTGAAAAGAGGGAGTGTATTCCTGGAAAAATCAAAACATTTAATGAAATATTCCTTATTACAAAGAAACATACTCTAGTGTATTTTTGTATAATTTGGATCAGGCATTTTAATATTTAATCAGTTATTTTAAAAGATGGTGGCATTTGAAATTAAAATTTGCTCCTGTTTCTAACTTTTCTACAATCACTTAAACCTCTAAGAGAAATGTGGATGTGGATTTTACTTCTACTTTTATTGACAGAACGTGCTTTTATTCTGCACCCTGGGATTAGTTCTTTAGGGATCTGTTTTAGTTAAAGTTGATCTAGCCTCAATAGCTTTACTCTGATTCCTTTGGACAATTGAATATCACTGAGTATTATCCACTATTTTGTTTCCCTTCCCACCAAAAGGAAATGTAAGCCACAGCAAATCAAGACTGCTTTCATGGAATTTTTCTTAACTCTAACAATAGTATTTTTGCCAATATCAATATAGACTTAATTTCATTCCAGTCTAATGTACACAGCAATTAAAATGGCCCATGATTACATTTATACATTTTTCTTATAGTGCATTTTATATCTGTGTCTTTCTACAACCTAAATACAATAAAAGGTCATTGGAAAATGTTTTCACTGTGGCAAAACGCAAGCAAAGAATAAGCAGCAAGTTCATTGTCCTGTGAAGAGAGCGATCACTTTGTCAGAACCGCACATACACCTCACAGGTTCTGTCATAATGATATAGGAACTGCTTGTCTACTTACTTTTGTATCTTCATTCCTTAATAAATATGGCTAACATATTATAGAAAATGTTCTGTAGGCCAATATAGAACTTTATGGTTTTTGTTTTTTTTCATTGACATTATGAGGTTTTTTTTAAAGATTTTATTTATTTATTTTTAGAGAGAGGGAAAAGGAAGTAGAAAGAGAGGGAGAGAAACATCTATGTGTGGTTGCCTCTTGTGTGCCCCCTACCGGGGACCTGGCCTGCAACCGAGGCATGTGCCCTGACTGGGAACTGAACTGGCGACCCTTTGGTTCACAGCCTGCACTCAGTCCACTGAGCTACATCAGCCAGGGCAGAACTTTATGTTTTTTATATTCTTTAATTTTACTGATTTCAGAAAACATAACTGGTTTATTGTCATTACTTTTATAATCCCCCTTTCCACATAGCTCACCCATATTCTCCTCTCTGATCGAGCAATTTTTCTCCACAGGGCAAGGGTGGAGGAGCAAAATTATTTCCATTTCTCTTTGCTAGTCCACTTTATGGTCCAAAGTATAGGTTCACGCTACCAAAATGTTGCCAAAAGTATGCAAAAATAGTATGACCTTACTTTGAAAGTACAAATATATTCTACTTCTCTTTGAGATATGAAATAGAGAAACACATTTTATTTATTTCTAAGCATTGTATAGGCAACCTGTCTTTGAGCAAGGTTAAGGCAGTGTGCATCTTGCTTGAAAAAAGGGTTTCTTGGCAGATTTTAACATGTGATCTTGCGCAAGTTACTCCACCTGTTTTAAATGCCAGTTTTCAGATCTACAAGTGAGAAACAGTAATAGCGTTGACACTTACATCGTAAGAGAGTTGTGAGGATTGAAAGGGTAAGGCACGTAAATTGCTGTTGCACATCGAGGAGGTGGTACATACATGAAACCTACTGGTCATTACTACTAGTGGCGCCAGTGGCAATAGTATTTTAAGCAAGTTTTGTATAATAAAACCAGAATGGGTAAAATGGTTGATAGAAAGAAATGTGGCAATGGCCTGGCTAAGATTCCAGGCTATTTACTTCAACAATAGAATAAATAAATTCAGAGGAAATGTTGGCCTAACAAAATGAAGGATCTCTCTGCGGGGCTGAACTCAGGAGAGGTATGGTAAGTATAGTGAATACTATAGTGAATTTAATAAGTAAAACAAAATACTTCTGCATGAGTTTGATTTTACATGTTTGGTGAGGAAACTGAAATATATTAAAAGGTACTGCCTTTACAATTGAATATTAACTATGTGCCAAAACTGCACTAGGTGCTCTCATCTCATTTAATTATTAACTGTATTATGAAATATTGTCTTATTCACATTTATTTTATAATCTCCATTTAACAGAGATAAGGAAACTTGGTTTCAGAAGTATTAAATAATTTTTTCAAAGCAATCCAAAGGCACAGATAGGAGCAAGAATATAAATGCAGATCTACCTAGCATAAAAAGTTTACCAACATTTCAAAGAGGTGGAGAAACAACTCACAACTTTTCTAAAGTAAATAATCTTAAAAAAGAGGAGGGAATCTCTTTTTTTTTTTATTTTCAATAGGGATCATTAAGTCTTATTTTTAGTTATATTTATTTTTACATAGTCTTCATACTTTACTTACAAATCATGCATTTCATTCTCTTGTCTAGTCAATGACCAAAATGCATGTCCTTTATAACTTAACAAAAATAGTGTTGTAATTAAGGCATTATTACTTCTAAAGTATTTTAATTTTATTCTAGAGATTTAAAAAATGTAGATGGTATGACAGAAAGCATAATACACCTCATGAAATGTAGTATATATTACTTTAATAAGAGGTTTTTGTGTATGAATGAATTTTCTACGTAAATATTAATTGAGGGTCCTTTGCGGTTCAGGCACTGTTCTAGACACCTGGGATATCTCAGTGAATAAACCAGGCAAAAGAAACTTGATTTTATGGGGCTTGAAATGTAAGAGGAGAAAGGTATATGACATGGTGATGAAATCTGGAACTAAATTAGAGTCATGTGATAATGACTGGAAATGTGAGAATGGGAGTGGGTTTGCAATTTTAAATTTTCAGAGTGTGCCTCATTGAGATGACTTTTCAGCTAATGCTTGAGGTGAATGCTACAATTAATTTATGAGTAAATGTTTCCATTTTTTTCTTTAAAAAATAGAGAAAAGAAAATCAGGTATGTTATCTTAACATTACCAGCTATTACTGAGCCGAGGACAGTGTAGATCCAACCCAACATAATATGTTGAAGGGGGAAGGCTCGATGCTGAACTTGGAGCTTGGTAATAGAAAAGGATGCAGACAGGGAACTCTCTGCCCATCCATGAGAAGGATTTCTAGGACACATCAGTTACATCTTCCCAGCTCTATAGATCTTTCTTGAAGTCTTAGAACTAAGACAAAATGATATGGACATGGCAATTATGTCATTCAGTCATATATGTTGTTTCAAGTGCTGCCAGAATACCTGGACCTATACAAAATGAAATATGGCTTTTCATAGTGTCACAATAAAATCACCTTATTGTGTTAGCAATGCTGTTTTCAAACAAAATCTCCTGTTACTCACATTAGGTGACTTACTGGTTGGAGGTTTGTCCTTTGATGACTTAAAGAGAAGAAAGAAATCTCTTGCGGCTTCGCTCTTTATCGCTGAAATGGTTCTCCAGGGAAGGCTAAAGACAGGTGGACAGACCGTTGTGATACTGAGAGTTCAGAGCTAGACAACAGCCCAGCAGGTTCTGTTAGAGAAATATGCTTACCTAGGAAACAAGTGTTCTCCCCCCCCCACTTTGAGAGAATCTGATAATCTTTTATTTGCAGTGCATGGCCTTAATAGTAACAGTGGAGTTCTAATAATCTAAAGTCACTAATTCCAGTGCCATGGAAGCTGATGAATTCCATCTTTAGAGAATTTTGGCAAAGATGTTTCCATTAAACCTAATTTTTCCTGATACTTTTAAATTTCTTTTGTCAATTTTCTACCTAGTACTATTATCATGATGATCAGTCATTTTTATAATGTGTCAATTACAAATTTGAAAAGCTTCCTGGACCCAATTTAGTGCAGGGTCTTTTTATTCAAGTTCCTGTCTGCAACCACAAATCATGTTCTATACCAGGATTTTATCCTTAACTTTGTTAGTCAGTTTGCTGAGTAATATTATAAAGCAGGTTTCTAAACAGTTTGTAGCCTAGCAATTTTGGTTTGTCTGGAAAAAATTAAATTTCTTTAGGTGAGGCCTGTCCTCTCTGGTTCAATATATGTCTCCTTACTGACCAATTTAAATGTTTACTTTACCTGCCTGGTCCCTGAAATATCTCTATTTCATATCTCTACAAGAATGAGAAAGAATGAGTTCCAGTGAGGAAAATGACTTCAATATTTCATATGAAAATTTAACATTTGAGTTCGGTTGCTGATAACTGAAAAAAGAGAAACAGCTTTGGGTGTAGGGATGCAGGTGAAATATTTTCAGGAAGGACACAAAGTTTCCTGTCTGCCTAGTCATCGGTTTTCGGATTGACAAACTGAGCATGACTGATAACTGTTTGTTCTTGTTTACAACACTGAGATGTTTAATTGTTTGCGCATGTGATACAAGACACCTTGAAACTTTATCTTACATGTCCCCAGTGCTTCACTTTTCTTACGGAATTCTCTCAAACCTCATGGTACCCTGGTTTCCATGCACACCCCTGATTACAACTGTGTGGAAGTATAGATGGGAAGATATGTGGATAGGAGGGGGAATATGCATTTGAAATGTAGGTCTCGTTCGACCAGTGCCTAGAATATAATTTGTTGAACAGTATGGATGAATTCAACTTTTCTCTGATGATGATTGTATTTTTGTATGGTAGAGGAGACCAGTGCAGCAAGTGGTTTTGCCAGCAGTGTGTCTGCTGGTATGGATTTTGGTGGCACTGCGTCAAATCAAAATGAAATTGGTAGCAGTCCATCTGGCCCACATCGATTTGATGTGAGTACAATAAATGGATTATCTGGCTCTGAGTCTGCTGCCACTGAAAAAGATATTTTAAGTTGTTCCTTAGTTTCTTCTTTGGACAGAAAAATAATTAATTAGCAAAACAGGGATTGGTGGTAGTGTTTTTGACAAATACAGACATTGTTAGAGGAACTTATAGGAAAGATTTTTGAGTTATCTTTGATTCTTAAAGGATCTGTGTTAACTTCAAACAATTTAAACATTTTAATAAAGAGACATGTAGATTTAATACTTTTATGAAGGAGTGTGGACCTGGAGGAAAGCTACCCAGTTTCTACCATCAGTATTTCCCTCTAAAATTCTGTGGACTTTGGGAAAGACACTTAAAGTCTCTTGTGCCCAAGTTTTGTCATAAGAACAGAAACATTTTAGTCTCATGTTTCTCTAAGACTTCTGCGAGGCTAACTTTGTCAATGTTGTTACTCATGTTTTAACTAGTTTAAAATATGAAAAATAAATGTCAGAAAGAGGTTTACTAAAGTGTGGATAAATAAAAATTTATATTCAAAAATTAAAGTGGGTGAAAAAAGTATGAACAATAAAGTACAATAAATCTACTTTTTTGTGTGTCAGAGCTATTTATCTTAAAAGATGTGGAAATTGGTAGAAACATAAAGAACAGCAAGAAGTTTGTTGGTGAATCCATGGGCTCTGGCTCCCATGACAGTGGCTCAGGAATTCTGATCCAAACTCTGTAAAGAAAAAATACAAATCATTTACATCCTTTGCTTCATGCTCTTGATAACGTTAATTTTCCATTTGCCTTTTGATTTTGGACTTGGTGGTAAAAGAAGTGTGAATTTGGATTGTTTTTAGTAGTTCTGGCTCATGGGGAATTGGCGTTAGGGGTCTTGAATCAACAGGTTTTGGTTAAAAATGAAATAGGAAACACTGGAAAATCAGTTTCCAGTGATTACTCTTCAGGCTTGTGCATAAAAAGTAAAATTAACACAAAAACAGCTTAATCATTTTGTATCAAATGCCACATTTCACTGTGTATAATGCACACCCACATTTTTGTGCTCAATACACACGGGTTATCATACCCATTATTATACCCATGGTATGTAATCATTGTACCCATGAATGATGTGCATCTTTATTTTTCTTTGAAAATGTTGGGCAAAAATGTGCCCATTATACACAGCAAATACTGTAGGTATCACAAGCTCATCTGACTATAGTGCCTCTGCTCCTCTCAGTACTCCAGATAATTTAATTTATTTCTTTCGGTGTTGGAAAAGTTTATATATATATTAACATATATATGAAATATATATGTATATATAAATTTATATATAATATTGTCTATTTCTCTATATATATATTACTAATAAATAAATAATATTTCCTTATGTGTTCCTCACTGAATAGAGCTTCTAAGTGCTTCTTCTCTCTGAGTACTAAAGTTCAGCTGACCAGCTGCATATTTGAATCATTTTCATGCATAAGAGCAAGTAAATTACATTTCACAACAACCTGAATGAAATATAATGCAACTTCTTTATCGTTTAGATATATTATTTTAAAATTATTTTATAGAGTTAAATGTATTTGTACTCAATCCTAGTAAAGACAACCTGTTGCAAAGAGAAACGGCTTCATTTTATGCAAAGTAAATGCCATTGTGAAAAATATTTATAAATTAATTTTAAAATATTTACTTTAGTTATTGTAGTTGATATTGTTTCATTCTGATTGCTTGTATACCTTTCTCTAAGATTTCTTATAAACTCACTTGCTAACATAAAAGGGTCAGTGCATTAGAAATAAAAGATCATGGGAAACGAATGTTAAGGTCTACAGATTTTTCTCTTTGATCAGGAAAATTAAATTTTCTTCACATAGATAATTAAATTACTAGTATTATATTGGATTAGCCTGATAAAATCTACCTTGGACCTGTAATTATAGAAGATCCAAAATGTATAAGCTCTTAATGATTTTTGAACCTACTGTGGCTGATTATTCCAAGAAAAAAATATAGATTTCAAAGATATCATGTATGTGACCTTGGAAAATCACAGCTCTCACAAAATGAAACCATATATTCAAGATAAAAAATACCCATTTATGGTTTTAATATTAACTTCTAATTCTCATATAGATGTCCAAATTCTTGTATATTTAAAATCAATTTGTGCCCTGAAATTGAAATAATCTATTCATTGTGTTAAATAGAAAAAGGATCCCATATTCCAGAAGCAACTCCAAAATACTCAGAAACAAATACCATTATTGGTAAGTAAAAATTATTCTGATTTCTATCCATATTTTTATGACCAAGCTAATCAGTATCTAATGAAAACAAAGTAACCAAGATTTGAAACTATAATAGTTTAAAAAAAATGCCCATTATCTATTTGATCATTGTATGTTTGAATGACATCACATTGGTACTATTTTTCCACAAAGATATGTGCAATCACACTCATACACATAAATATGTATGCACTTGCATACATATGTTTGTATACATGCATATATGTATAGAAATAATGGAATTCTTTATACACATTTGAGACATGGTAACCTATTCAGACAATATTAGAAAGACTATCTGCACAAAAAGGAAAAGCAATTAAACAGACCACAGCTTCCCTCCATAGATCCCTCCCCACAGTCAAGGCATTTTCTCTTTCCTGAGAGAAACAAGTTTTTTGGGTTACAGCTATTTTATTTTATGGCATTATAAATGAGAACTATAATCAATATCTCTGTACATACAGTCCTACAGTGGCTATGAAGTACATTCCCCATAGTGAGATAGCTGAGCTAAAAATGTGTATATTTTAATTTAAATCTGAATAGACATTATAAAAATCCTTTCCGAAAAGGTGTCAATAATTCACATTTCCAAATGCAATTTCCTTGCATCCTCACCAGTAGTAAGCATTAGTACTTTCAAATTTTAGCCTTATCCTACAGGGTAAATGAAATCTATAAAAACTACTGGAACTAATAAGGGAATTACAAGAAATGACCAATGAATGCATAGCATAAATAGTGGAACAGGATGTTTTTATTCCCATTTTGTTTTAGCCAGATAGCCAGCTTTGGGTATTCCCAAGGACTCAGGTAATGCTTTCAGCATGTTTGTGTGAAGTATGTGAGAAAGACAAGTGCTGAATGAAGAGGGTGACTGTGAGGATAGAATCTTTCGGTCATTTTTCTTGGTACATGAACACTTAAAAAATCAGAGCTAGAGGGTACATTAATTTGTCTGAATAGCTATGAATCTTCTCTAAATATCTTGTAGGTGAAGCTTCCACATGGGGCAGAGGAGCATACAAAGCTTTCAACGGCCGCATCTTCTCCTTTGAGTCGTCATGCATGTACACCTTCTGCCGCCACTGCGCTGACTCTGGAGATTTCAATATTGAGATCAAACGGGGCAATGAGAGTGAGATTGAAAAAATATTGGTTATCATTGACAGTAATGACATCTCTATATCTGGTGATGCCATCTTAGTTAATGGAGAAAGGTAAACATCCCAGTGTTTGGATAAATGCTATAGAATTATTTAAAGTAAACTGGGTGGGGGGCGTTAAAGGAAGAAAAGATGGTGAGAGATGGTGCACTCTCTTCTTGTTTTGATGCTTGGGTTGATATTTTTAGTAAATTCCTGGAAAGGAGTTTGGTAAATATATAAGACTGAGATATATGTGGGATCATAAGATATATTTACTTCTATGACAAGGTGGGAAAAAAAAGGGTGATTCTGTTGTTTGACTATTAGAGTTAGAGTACCCAGATTTTGGTCAACTGGCATATTCCATAAAACTGTTGAAAAAATATTTCAATTTTCATTTCTATGTCCAACATTAAATATAAATTTGAGATTTACAATAGATTGAAGCCCTTAGGCCATGATTTTCAGATATAAATTCATGTTTGGAAGGGATAGCACATTTGAATATTTACCAGGATAAGAAAATGTGGCATGATAACTCACTTGCAAACATTTCAGATTATTTCATCGCTATTTTCTGATACTGAACCAATGTTTTGTTGTTGTTGTTGTTGTTGTTCATTTCTACAAAGTCCCAAAGATGTATTCATTGTTCCTTAGAAGTCTTTCCAATATTGGGATAAGAGCCGTGCATCTCTTCCTCTGCAAAGATATAACAAATAAAACTTTAATATTTATTAGATAGCATTTCTAAATACAGAAAAATGAATTATCAGACAAACATGCTATAATACTTCTGACATGCATATGTACTTGTGTTTCATACTTTTCAGTGTACAGCTACCATATAACAATAAGCTGATTCACATTAAAAAATATGGAGAATACAATGTCCTGAACAGCCGTAGAGGAATTTTGTCTTTAATGTGGGACAAAAATAACAAGCTCTCTGTAAGTTTATGTATGATTTTATCATAATCCTGTGCCTTCTGTTCTTTGCTTTTAATTATAAAAAATAGTACATTGGAAGGAAAATAAGAGCTAGAGTTAATTGAGAAATATCTATGTACTTGTCACTATACTAACCATTCTCTCAATATTGAAATATCACTATTAATCTTATTTTAAAGATGATAGAATTCAGGAGATTCAGGCTAATGAAAGTTGAATAACCTGCCCAAAGATAGACAGGAAGTGCTGGAATCATGACTTATTTCAAATCTAGAGCCAGGTCCTTCAGGGGGAAAAACACCCTTTAGTACATCCCTAAGTAACCAGCTTAGATAGAATTAAATATGAAGAGCCAGGTTCCTTGGTTTGGGTAAATTTTGTCTTGGGATATTTTCAATATTTTGTAAATATATATATGTAAATTTCTTTTAAAGCTCACTCTTCACAAGCAGTATCCAACCTGTGGCCTTTGTGGTAATTTCAACAGCACTCCAGGTAAGATTTCAATGTATAGTGTACAAGAAAATTGCTTCCCAAAAGCAAATTATAAAATAATGGCTTGTATTTAGATGAATCTAACAACAATTTGCATTTTTCAAAAGAATGAAAATTTGTTAAAATAAATATATGTATATATTTCTCAAGTCTGTGTTTATCTTGAAAATTATGTGTATATATATATATATAAAAAATGAATATTGTGAACCAAACATTGCTTTCTTTTTAAGGAGAAGACATCAATGAGCACATTGTCAGTAGCAAAATTCCTGGTGCTTGCCCCACAGCTCTTAGTAAAAACTATGAAGTGTGTGAAGATGGAGTACAGGTAAGGAATTAATATTTCATTGAGTAGCAAATTTCAGCAATATTCCTGATGCGCACACCGGCCAGCAGTGTCCGCATCATTATGGATGAATTAAAACTTACACACAGACTACCAAGTATGATGGAGGAAAAAGAACAGCATGGCTTTTCTCTCAAGGGGAGCAAAAAGCCATGGCCTCCGCCATGACAGGACTTTATTCTGTCTCTTCACATTACAAGATGGTCCTCACTCATTATCCCCCAGTTACAACAAAGGAGCCAATGCCCCTAATCACATCACAGAAGAAGGATATTAGCAAATGAAAAGGCAAGAGTAGTTGATCCAGTTACACTGGCCCCTGCAAGGTTTAGTAATTGCAGGGTAAGGGAGTTTCCAAAAGCAAGCCTCAAAACAGCCTAGGTACATTGCAAATCTGATTACCCACGAGAGAACCTATCTGTGGGTGTGGGTCCTGTGCATCTCCAAGTGGGAGCTGGGCCCACGCAACGCAGAAGGGTCTGCCACATATTCCTCTTGGTTTTAATTAAGATAGCTAGCATCCTTTCTAAGTAGTCATACCTTATTTTTGGAGTTCTGCAACAGCTTCCTCTTCAATGTCCCTGAAGTTTGTTTCTCAGCTTTAGTTTAACTATAGATACTAAAATAAGTTTTTTTTCTAAAACATTATGATATTAACTATCTATTAGCGTGACAGTTCTGATTTCTTTGCATAGTTGCCACAAGCAAACATCTCACAATATAGTTTTGCCTATAAGTCAGTCTGTGAGCTTGCTCAGGTCTTCTGACCTGGGCCTTAGGAACCGAAAGCTCCAGGCCACCTCTATGGCCACCAGCCCTACAGGTATTGCCAGCACCAAGGAATAACAGTGAGTCAACACATGTGACTATGCTATTTGTTCAGCTTTTATTGATGCAAGTTCAGTCTCAATCAATAACAATGGATCAATAGCAATAACACTCAGAAGCAATCAGTCATAATATCACACAAGAGAATTGGGGAATAATGAATCTAAGTCTCCAGGGTCCAGATCAGGTCCAGGTCTGGGAAGCAGTGGGGTGGTTGACATCTTGCAAGGCAGAGTCAGAGGGATGGGATTGTGGTGGAGCTCTTCCTCCCAAGGTGGAATGTGCAGGATGTCTCAAAGTGACTCACTCTTCAGATGAATTGCCTATAGTCTGAAGTCTTCTGCTTATATACTGTTGTATGATGCAATGTTGTGTCAGCTTCTGATCAACACATGTGGTTTTGTGCATCCTGGATAGGCACATGTGGTTTATGCTGCTCTCCTGTGCATGCTCTGAGAGGGGGCATTACCCTTCAGACAAACACATATTGTTTACCACATTCTACTGCGCATGCTCAAGTTACTGCATTATCACTCTGAGTTGTTACTCTATTGTGCAAGCCCTAAACGTGGCTTGTCTCGATGCTATCTTAGTTGACAGGACTGACGCCATCTTAATTCAGTCTGCTCTCCACAGTGGTGTTTTAATTTGTCTATAAATTGACAAGCTTTACCTCTCCACTGTTAGCTCTAGATAGGTACTAACTTGACGCTTATGGTTTAGAAATTCATGAACTGTGTTACTAAGAAGTAATTCCTGCTCTTGCTTCTTTACTTTTGCTCCAGATAGCTAATCTCAATTGTCATCCTTTGTATCCTTTACTTTCGTCAAGAAAAAGCTTACAGGTAGACCTGACCAGGTGGCACAGTTGGTTGGAGCATTGTCCCCTACACCAAAATGTTGTGGGTTTGATCCCTGGTCAGGGCACATGCAGGAGGCAGTCAATCGATGTTTCTCTCTCTCTTTCTCCTTTTCTCTCCCCCTAAAAAACTTAAAGAAAAATAGTTACAGATAATCTTTTTGGTTATAACACTTGTAAATGATCATCACTTACTTTGAATTTTCCAGCCTTGTATAATTCTGTTATGTAGAATTTGATAGAGTCATTTGATTACTGAATGAATGTCCACATGTTCCTGTTTCAATCTGGAACAAAATTCTCAAGATCAAGAAATGTGTGGATAGAAGAGATTTTTGTTTTAGAGAAGATGGTGTTACATTTATAATCATCTTGTCATCTTGTAGCAAATCAAATTAAGCCATGAGATTATATCAGTATAAGATCATCTACTATTTCCTTTGAAAACTTCCTGATCTTTGCAGTTAGAATGACTTCTCTTTCCTTTGTTACCCTATGCCACTCATTGGTACTTGTGATAAGATACCATCTATAATAATTCCCATGTTTTTCTCATATGTTTTCTATAAGATTATGTATGAGTTCTGTAATAATGCCTTAACTGTTGTAGTAGTTGTGTATTTAGGGATAAGTTACTCCTTATTGCTTAAAAACGTTAGTTGAATGCATATAAAAATTTGTATTAAACCTGTAGGATAGAGTGATATTTCTTAATTTAAAGGAACCTATAATCTAGTGAGAAAGATATGCAAAGGACAATAGATGAAGAGACAATCCTCAAAGACTTTATTTTGATTCATTTTATAGAGCTTATTTGGTGCAAATTGTGCATTTTTTTTTTTTTTTGGCAATAGCTTTCCCATTTCCTGAAAAAAAAAAAAAAAGCCCATGGTTAAAATAGAAAACAGTTATGTAGTAGTTAAAATATATTGAATTTTCAACTTTTAGTATTAATATTTCTTTATTTCCTTAATCAACATGAGAACAAATATGTTGTTTCCAGAGCGAACTCACATGACCCACACCAAGTAAAACAGAGTCACTGTGTTTTACTGTCATCTGTTTACTCATCAAAAAATAAGCAGACAAAACAAATGGCCAATATCCTTCTGTCTATTGTGGTTTCAATCATTTATCACCCAATGTCTGACATTTACCAGTCTCTCCTTTTCTCACCTCTTATTCTTCCTCAATTCTAAATTTCATATCACCTCTATAGAATTTTAGATGAGTTCAGGTACAATTTTTGAAGTTGTTTTATAGCAATCCAAATGCCAGAAACTAAGTATTCTTGTAGGAGTAACTGTACCAACTGTAATACTTCAAAACCCTTCACTTCAACCAGCATCCAACAACTCTCCCTGTCAAAGCCACAGGATATTATGAAAACAAAAAGTTCTCCTGAATTTATCTCTTCTGAAATATTCATTTGATTGTGCATTTTCTTATTACTTAGTAAAACTTTGTTTTATTTTACAGCACTGTAACAAAATTATTGGAACCTACTTTGAGAAATGTGGAAAGGTTACTGCTTTGTCCAGTGACTACAAAGCGATCTGCATTGATGAATATTGCCGACAAGGAGACAAAAAGTCCACATGTGACACTTACTCAGAACTGTCCCGCCTTTGTGCCTCAGATGGTCCTGGTACCTATGAATCCTGGCGAGAAGATTCTGATGTGGTTTGTGGTAGGTTTTGCATTTTATTGTAGATTGCAAACCAGAGAGTACTATACAGGGATGGGCAAAAGTGGGTTTACAGTTGTCTGCCCATGAAACACAGTTTATTCTTGCATTATTGTTAATTATTGTATTATTTTCCATATGTACAACTGTAAACCTCCTTTTGCACACCCCTGTATCCCCTGTATAGTACTTATAGTACAAGTATACTGTCAACTTCAAAGTAGAATTAAATGATATTGTGTATGATATATATTTCTTCCACATTAAATTTTGTGCCATTGATAATACAAATATAAACATTGGCATAATATATTTGTACTGTGTAGCTTTAAAGACTTATGTTTTGAAAATTAGACTCAAAGGATCCCATTTGAGGAGATCCCCATCAGAATGTTATGCATTTATTACATTAATTTTCCTCTAATATTTATTCATACATATTTCTATATTTCTCCAGAAAAACCTAAATGCCCAGAAAAACATATCTACAAAGAATGTGGCCCCTCAAACCCTGCAACTTGTTCTAACGTGGCTCCTTTTCAAGACAGTGAATGTGTGAGTGGCTGTACCTGCCCAGAAGGTAATATTTACACCAAAACACCTGAAAATGAAGTGACTCAACTATACTGGGGTCTTATCCCTAATAAGATACTTAGTGGATTTACCTATTCATAGTCCAGCCTTCTAACAAACTGTAGGTGAGGGGTAGAGAGAGAACTTTAAATCAGTGTGTATTTCAAGCACTACGGTGCCTGAGGGCTATGAAATCCCACAGATCATCCTGTGTATTTGGCTCCGTAGGACTGGTCAGTACCTCAGAAAATCATACGCTTGCCAGTTCTCAAAGAAGTAGTAACTGCTTAAACACGAATCACCACTTTAAGTGCATGTCAGCACTGAAAAGAATGAACTCAACAGTGATTTCTCAATATACTGCTTGAGAGTTTACTGATGTTTAGATGGTTTTGAGATTAATCTTACATGATATATTCTAGGTTACCTACTGGATGATATTGGGGAGAAAGGGAGATGCGTGCTGAAATCCGATTGTCCCTGTGAATCTAACGGAGCAGTCTATCAGCCAGGAGAAGTCCGGAAAGGACCCTGTGGTTCCCAGTGGTACGTGTGTGCTTTTTGTCCACATTTTGCTGACGGGAAAAAATACTAATATTTTAATCTTAGTTGAAATGAGCCCAAAATCCACCTTCAAATAAACTTTTTCTTAAAAAAAAAGGCAGCCTAATTGGATTTTTTATTTGTGTTGATATTTTATCTTTTAATTTTTGAGGAATGTTTAGTGTGCTATTTGTATAAAATATGTGACCTTTCTGTGTATCTTTCAAAGATAATGTTTTTCACTAACTTAAATGGTGTTTGGAATAGTGATCCAGTTGGTGGTTGCAAATATAGAGCAAAGAATAAAACAAGAGTATGGTTACAATAATGAAACAGTAATTATGCTAATTACTAAGAATAGTTAATAAAATGTACAATCAGAAACAACCCAACACTTCTCAAATAACTTTGTATGAGGCTGCATTGGTGAAGATATGTTTCCCAGAGTGGACTTGAATGTGCCAAAAATTAGGGTAGATTATTTCTCTTGAATAATTAGCTTGATTCTTCCTTTGGACTACTGCAACAATTTGCTGACCAGAGAGATTTCCTCATTACTCATTATTACTTTTTTCTGAAATTGCAAGTTTCTGCAGGACTCCACAGAACTTTTCTAGAAATAAGTAATATCCTTCTGAGGAACTAATTTGACTCAATGAAAACCAAACTGTTATTTATACTATAATATTTCCCCCCAAATAGGAAATGTTTTATTGGTGTGATAATAATTTATTAGTGATAATTATGAATAACAATAGTTATGATTGATTAAACGTCTATAAAAATGCTGTTCAGGTGAAATATAATTTGGGTCACAAATGTCACCCACATAGATAACTAATACTTTTTAGTTGATGCATTTTTTAAAAAAGAAACAAACATGGGCAATTAATTTCCATCTTATTTTTTATATATCCAAAGTATTGTCATTTCAACATAAAGTTAGTATACAAAGCTACAAGAGATTTTACAAATTTTTCATATTGTCTTCAATGGCTGTGCATGTTTCACTTACAGCAGATCTCAATCTGAACTAGCCACATTCCAAATAATCAGTAGCTATATGACTCTGTACTGTATTGGACAGTGAAGGTCTACAATGTGGCAAAGAGCATGTGTTTTAATGCTAACAATGAAGTATGCCCCATATAAACAAACCCTTGAAATCTAGTTTACAAGTATTTATAAGTTTAATGCAGGCAGATGTTGTTATCTTATTCAATAGAATTCAAGTCTTTTAAAATACCAGGATGCCACCATCAGCGAGGCATTTTATGAGCTGAGATGTTGGGTGGAGAATGCACGTAGTCTAACAAAGCTCAATTAAGCATCTTAGTGTAAGCTGTAATTTTTTTAGAACATGATTTCTGACCTTTAACATAACCATTTTCTTTTAACAGCACATGCCAGGAAGCAAAGTGGTCTTGCACCGAAGCACTGTGTCCTGGAAGATGTAAGGTGGAAGGAAGTGCAATTACCACCTTTGATGGTGAAAAATATAACCATCCTGGGAACTGTCACTTTTTGGCCATCCACGTATGTACTAGCCTGGAGCACTTGAGAAAACTGATGCAAGCACCAAGCTATTTTTTAGCCAAATTGAAGCACAATCTTTACCTCCAATTACTATTTAAAAAATAAAAACCAAACAGCCCTTCAATTCCTGGCCACATATTCCTGAATCTGTCTGCTCTCCCCTATCAGCACTAACAACCAGTACTACTTGTGACCTTTAGGAATTCCTACTTTACAAAAGAAGCCCCTTTCATCACTAATAGTTTTCTAAATACATTGGAATATTATTTGTTCTTTTGCTTTTTTTCATGTGTTCACTAGGGACTCAAATGAAACCATTTTTTTACATTTTATGATGCATTTTCCTCTTTCATCATTCTTCTTTTACACTTATTTTTTGTTTTTATGATACAATATATCAGTGTGGTAGAGGTTGTCCTGTATTTAAATTCTCTTCGGTATTAACATTTTAAGTAATTTGAATTGCAATAAAAGGGGGGGTTCATTTTGTAGTTTCTGCCTTTCGGCTAGCATGAGAATAAGTAATTTTATTTAGTCTTCCTGATAAAAAGCAAAGTGAGCAAAATTTGTGATTCCTGAAGTGTGAGATGTCCAATAATCTAAGAAATGTAATGGCTGCTGCTAAAAGTCAGTTTTCCAAATTTCCTTTCTTTCTTTCTGTGTTCCTCCTGAAATCCATGAAGATACGGGATGGAAAAAGTGAGGGGAATGTTCCAAAATGTATGGAATATTTACTTCTTATAGATTAGAGATTCCTTGATCCTAAAATGAGAGCTGGAAGTCAGTGTTCAACTTGAATTATATTACAATTTTACAAGATAAATATCTCTCACATTGAACTTGAACAGACATTGTGGATTGACCAGAGAATAAACAAACTAGGTTGCCTCTAATTCCCCTTAGTCTCCATAATGCAGCATGGTTCCCTTGAAAAAGAAGACAAAAAAGTAAAGATAAAGAAAAAACAATCACTGTAAAAAAACCACCAATCATAGACAACATAGGTGTAGCTGATAGAAGATACTAGGACAATCTGTAAGCACTTGGCCAATTTTAGAGTTTATCATAGACTAAAGTAGGTTTCTGTTTTCAGAACAGAATGATTGCAGGTAAGCATTGTGGTGATGGAAGGAGACTAGACTTTGGGTGGTGAGCACCCAAGGAATATACGGAGGTTGTGTTATAAAAGTGTACATCTGAAACATATATGTTACCCCATAAATTTAATTGAAAATAAAATGCTAACATGCATTGTGAATGAATCACATGGTAGTAACATATAATCAATAACATTGTAATAAGCACTTAAATGAAATGCAATTTTTTAAAACAGGATGAAGATTGGTCTGTTAGTGTTGAGCTTCGTCCATGTCCAAGTGGTCAGTCAGGAACGTGCTTAAATAGTGTTACACTCCTCTTGAATTCGGTAAGTCATTGGCTTCCTAAAGTTTATTAAGAGCACAATCAAATCAATTCACAAATTCAGAATTTGGGGGGTTGATGAAGAGAGGCTTTACTATGTAAATTAAAAACACAAATAAGATTATGCAGAAATTGGTGAAGTCTCTGGGAGAGCTGGATAGTTCCAAGGATCCTTAAATATATAAAAACTACCATAGGTATACAACTGATGTCCTAATTATATTGCAATAGAGCAACCTTATGTGTTTATAAAATTATTAAATTCTGTGGCCTGTTTAAGAAGGCAGTTATATTTGTTTAGAATTTTATGTATGAGAAACTAAGATTTTAAGGGAAAATAGACCTAAATGAGGAGAGAGAATAATCACCCTGGTGTTTGGCACTTTCAAGCTATTTGACCTTTGAGAACCCAGCTAACTGCTATGCTCTTAACTGCCTCATCGATATATTGGGAATGAAGTGCCCTTTATAATCTTCCTCAAAGAGTTGATATGAGAAACAATGAAGCAAAGTATGAAAAATGCTTCAAATTTTTTCTATATTTTCTATATTTATAAATTAATCCAAATTAAGCATGTTTTATGGGACAAAAATTCAAGTTTATTATTACATTAAAGTGAAATTATTTTGTGAATTAATATGAACTAATGATGTATTTTAAATTTTAGTCTGGTTCAGTTGACAAATATATATTCAATAAAGATGGAACAGTCACAAATGACAAGATTGGAAATCAAAATTATTACTATTCAGGTATGTTTAATAGTACCATTAATAATATCATTTAAAAATAAATGTAAGAGGTATTTATTTATTGAAGTGTTAATGATATTAAATGTTTCTGTTTTAATATCTAATAGAGAATAAAAGCACTTTAAGAAATTAAAAACTTTAATGTGTTAATTATTGTGTTAATTTTAATTATCTTAACAGACAAAGTACAGATATTCAAGGCACTTTCCTCATACGTGCAAGTAGAAACAAACTTTCACGTAAAAATGCAAATACAGATTCTTCCCGTGATGCAGTTATATGTTTCCATGCCACCTAACCAATTCACAGACACAGTGGGTAAGTGCTCTGCCTGTGGTTTTATTTTTAGGGCTCTAACGTGACCATGGTTTATTGTGATTTTCAATTGTCTGTTAATGACATTAAACCATAAAACATTTTTACTTAACCTACCAATCTTCCTTCTCATATTGCAATAAAATAATTCCAATTTTCTTTTTATATAAGTACAAACATTATTTATTACAAAATATATTCCCAAATGGTTCTCAACAATTTAAACTTTTTAAGGTTTTAAATTAAGGCTTTTGTTAAGGGATATTTGATAATAAGTTATGTATCATTTTGTTAATATACATTATTAAGGTTTTGATCTATAGAAGAACAAATGAAAGTATTATGGATATAAATCTTTTGAAAATCATGTTTCAAATGCATTGTATCTTCCAATGAGGTTTTTCTTATTACAGAAATCAGCTCTTACATACTATCATTGATGTCAAGCAAAACAAACAAAACAATTGTGGCAAATCCTTGGTTACTTATATATACAAAGACCAATCAAGACATTGTCTTAGATAGCTTCTACAGTTCTGATTTGAAAGTGAAGCTAGGATATGAGTCCAAACAATTGAATAGGTAAGATGTTCAACTTTGTCCTGTTCCCTTTTGCAGGTCTCTGTGGTTCTTATAACAACAGAGTCGAGGACGATTTCATGTCAAGTCAGAATATATTGGAAGAGACATCACAGGCATTTGCTGATTCTTGGGAAATGATGTCCTGTCCTAAAGGAAATTCAGCTTCGTGCATCAGTATAGAAACAGGTAAGGTTAATTAAATGCCAAACTCTAGTTCAATATTAGGTGCTAGGGATTATATACTTATCTGGTAATGATAAGATACTATCAGATAATCCTGGTTTTAACTAGTATTTGCTGTAGTATCCCATGATTAGAGGAAACAGCAGAGAATCAGCCTGTCTGGTTGAGAGTATTCCTAGTGAACACATCTTGCATAGGGCCTGGGGAATCATCTCAGTAGTCTTTTCCTGTAGCTGTTCTTTCTTTCTCATACTGTTTTCTCCATAGCTATAGAACAATAGGGTTAGAAGAGACTTTACAGATTATTGGGTTTATCCTTCTTTTCTTTTAATTTAGGCATGGAAGTTATCACTGCTTGAAATAATGAGACTCACTCAAACCACTGAACCACTTAACAATACAGCTTCAGTTAGATTCAGGTCTCCTAATCACTGCTTTCAAATAAATGTATTAGTTATACCAAACATTTACATCTCACTAAGGAAGCTGTACACTTGGATGGCAGGGGTGAAATTATAGTGGTGGTTTGGTGGCTTCATTTACCAACTTGTCAACACAGACGCAAGTCAATATTTTAAATGAAAGGGCACCTAAATAAATAATCTGGTTCCCTTTTTACCATTTATGTATTTAAACTGCATTTCAGACAAAGGTTAGCTGATTGAATACAAAAGTCCTAAACTAATAAAGATTATGCCTCTATGGTTTAAAGTATTTCTGATTATTTCATGCTAGTTTTTATATAGTGATAGAAATTCAATTCATGGTAGAAAAACACTTTAAAAACATAATTGCCTTAATAAAGACAAAACTCTGTTAAACATTTATACTTTGTTTTTCAATTAAAAATATGACATCATTAAGACAATTTGTTGGTGACTTAATTTTTTTTCAGAAAAGTTTGCTGAAAGGCACTGTGGAATTCTTCTTGATTCGAGTGGGCCTTTTGCTTCCTGTCATGCAACTGTGAATCCTAAACCATATCAGGAGGTATGTGAGAGTCTAACATTAACAACTTTTCTGGGAAATACTTTGATTATGTCAAAAGAGGCATGTAGCTATTAAAATTTTTCAAAAAACAACCATTGACAGTAGATTAAGAGATATATTTTTATTGAACATTAGATTCTACATTTATTCAAATGTTAGATATACCAACTTTAATTTAAAAACTGGGACAAAAATGAGAGAAAATCTTAAATAATTTTCTTTTCTGTCTTTTCTAAGTTCTTTGCAAACTCCATTGATAATTGATTTGCTGCTTTACAAATTTTTGAAAGGAAGTATTTCTAAAAGTTTCAGAAATTTTTTTCAAGTAAAAAGAAGGGTTATGAAATGAAGCATTATACTCAATTTATCTGTTCATCTGAATATTTTCATAATATAATATAAATTTGTTTCTTATCTTAAAGGAATGTGAAAAACACACGTGCACTTGTGAAAATACTCAAGATTGCCTGTGTGCAATTTTAGACAACTATGCGAAAGCATGTGCTGAGAAGGGAACATACATGGTGGGGTGGAGAACTGGACGATGTGGTAAGAAGGATGAAGGCGTGGGATAATTGTACTTCCTTCTCAGTTTTGCTATAATGTGTGTGTTGTGTGTGTGGTGAGTGTGTGTGTTTTGGCACATATATTTACAAATCTGTCCTTGGTTCTTTCAAAGATGATCTTCTGTTTCTGATACAGAACATATTGTTAGTTGCCAGAGGCATGGTTTAAAACAATCTATCTCCTGGTCCTGGGAAGGGAAGGATGAGCTTCAGGCACCAGTGTGGCATTTTGGAAATCAGTGTGACAATAAGCAGTAGGAACTATAAAAATCTTCATCTTCCCTGATACTGCATTTATACTTTTGAGGATTTATACTGAGGAAAATACTAATGATTTAAAATAATAATAATAATGTACATTTCTTTCCCCACTTATATTGATCACTCTAGATTCACATCCCCTTTCTTTTTTGTAATTAAATTCTGATATTCCTTTGGGAATCTGCCCCATCTTCATTGGAGTAAATCTTACTAGAACTACCAATCAAAGCAATCCTTCCTCCTAAAGGGCAAGGAATTAGCATGCAATTTAAATAAAATCACTCAGTGCCCATATATATATAATCTTTCAACAATCTTTGCATTTTTACTTCTTGATTTATTCATTTTTCTTGATATAGTATGTTCATATTTAATAAGAACAGAATATATATGTATGTATACATATATTTATGTATAAACATATGTTTCTGTTCAATTATTGTATGGTGAAATTTAAATAATGTTCTATTTTTACTGCATTTCTAAATATTATATATATTAATAATGTATTTATTAAAAATCAAATAAAAATCAGTAAACTAGAGGCTCAATGATCATAAAACTTGGTTTTAAAATATGTATTACACTATTTGAATACAACTTTAGAAAATACTTGATTTACAAAAATAACACTTTGCTGAAAAACATCCCTATAGATTAAAATTAATACTTCATAGGCCATATCCAGTCAATCAGTAAGTTTGTTAAATTTACCTCCCAAATTTCTCTAAAATCCATTTATATCTCTTTATCTTTATTGCCATCAAACTAATTCAAGAAACCATTATTTTTTTCTCCTGGGTGACTTCAATAATCTCCTTCAATATCTCTCTTGGTTGGTTCCCTTTAATCCATTTTCTATTGAGGAATCAGTGTAATCCTCAAAGTAAAACCAAATAAAGCTAATCTGATCCTGTGAGACTCAGTCTAGAACAAGGCAGTAGCTGACAAGGCTCTGAAAGACCAAACTGCATAAGAGGGCGCGGTGAGTTCTAACTGCTGACTCTGTGTCTGGGCTTACAGCATCTATTCTTTTACTTGCTCTTTAAAAGAATTTCTCTCCCTTCTAACATAGGCTGTTTCCCAGGCACAGAATTTCCTTTCTTTAGGCTGCCTTCATGCTATCCCTCCTCTTCACTATGTGCAGGTTCCCAGTTGTACACAGTTAAGAGACTTCTGTCTTGATTCTTATAGCAGGTAACACATGCCCTTCCCCCAGGAATATAATCTGTCAAGCAGCCTATGCAGAATATAATCTGTTTGACAGATTATATTCCTAGTGTATATAATCTGTATTACTGGTGTATTACCAGTCTTGTTTATGGGCTATAAACACCATGTTCACCTATATTCCTAAAATCCCCCAGCAGGCTGTGTAAAGATATACTAGGGACTCAATATTGTCTGAAAAAAAAATGAAAAAAATAAACAAGTATTTTTTCTTGACTAAAATCTCAATTATGAATAATTTGCTGTAATATCTATAAATATCAAGTTGAAGTAAAGTTGCTATTTTTTCTGGAGCTATATACATACTTGCTTTTTTTTTGTCCCCACACCAACAGATTATCCTTGTCCCAGTGGCCTAGTTTTCAAGTACAATGTAAAAGCCTGCAATAGTTCTTGCCGATCATTGTCAGAAAGGGATAGAAGCTGCGATATAGAAGATGTTCCAGTTGATGGATGCACTTGCCCTGATGGGATGTACCGGAATAGTGAGGGAAGCTGCGTTTCCAAATCTCGGTGTGACTGCTACATAAATGACAAGGTCCTGAAACCAGGCAATCTCATCCAAATTGATGACAATAAATGGTATGGAGACTACATGTATGTTTGTTATATATAGCCTTGCATCCAGGGACTATCCATCTCAGAGAAATAGTCTTTTGCTAAATGCATGTCTTCTTTAGACCTGTCATATCCTTTATTTTATATTTCTTACTAAGATCAGTCATTGTCCCCTTTGACCAGGAGTTTTCACTGCATCATGGCTACAACTGGTTTCTCCTCTTGTTTGGTTTTAAATACCAGTCGGAGAATATTTTAGCAGCTCCTACACGCAAACAATGCAAAATAATTTCCTATTCAGACAATGTTCTCTAGTTGTCTCTCAGCATTCATTGTTCCACAAAACTTATTAAATAAATATCCACCATGTGCCAGGCCTTTTGGTGAGTGCGGGAGTGCAAAGCTGAGGGAACATTGTCTTGGATTCACAGAGGAAGTGGGGTGCTGCCTATCGTGAGGAGGTTTGTACATTATAACATGGGAGTAGGAAGGACCAGTCGCTACCTGAGGGGATGGGAAAACTTCTCAGAGAAGACCAGCATTTGAGTTTTCTGAAGAGATGAATGTTTTCCAGATAATATTCTGGTGTAAAGAGTGATTCCTAGTAGAGCAAACAGAATGCACTAATGTAGAAAATGCTTGACAAAGTGTTGCACACATAGGTTATTGCTGCATAGGATTGGCCTGGAAAAGTAGACAGTGGCCAGGCCATGCTCAGGAATTTAAACTTGGTTCCTGGGCAGTAGAAAGGGTTGAAGAATTGTTATTTAGTCATGGCTCTGGAGGTTGTGCTTTCTGCAAAGTGATTTATCCACATGTCTAATTCCAAAGAACAACATAGCAATTCTTAACAACATAACTGCAAAATGAAGTAGCCATTCCAAAATGCTTTGGGTGCACCTTCTCCATGTTCTTTACCTCCATGAAACATTCATTTAGCAATAATGATAATTCTTGGTCATTTAAAAGTAAAGCATAGGTAACACTTTTTTAATCCTCACCTAAGGATATGTTTATTGATTTTAGAGAGAGAGGAAGAGCAGGAAGAGAGAGAGAGAGAGAGAGAGAAACATCAATGTGAAAGAGAAACATTGATCAGTTGCCTCCTGTATGTGCCATGACCAGGGATCAAACCCTCAACCTTTTGGTGTATGGGATGATGCTTCAACCAACTGAGGCACCCAACCAGGGCTAAATAACATTTTTTTTCCCATCAAAGCACATGAATCATTTGGTTGATGTTTGATGATGATACTTTCTCTCTAGATGGTGGCAAATCAGCAGATTACCTTTTTAATGAAACTTAGGGTACCACCAAATTATGGTTTTCTTCAGCATTACCCTATTTCAGGCTCTCATGAACTCACCCTGGCACTACCATGAGAGCTAACATTGTTGTTCTTTGCCCTGTACCTTTTTATCTGGCTCATGTTCCCTGCTCTAGTGCTAGAATGTCTAACCTAAATTCGGATTGTTCCACACAGCCCCTCAGAAGCTTTAATGGTGACACAACCAAAGAACAGAAACAAACTTGTATGTTATTTAAGATCAATGGAAATCTGAGCCAATTCTGTTTTACCACTATCCAAAGAAGTTACTAGAACATACCTTGTTCTTTCCAGCATCACAGCTTTGGATCTATCTCATCAATAGTATCTGTTGCATCTTGCTCATCCATCAAGATCCAAACATCTTTTCTATGAAGTTTTCTTTAATGTCCATAAAACCTTGTTGGTACATTCTCATAATACATACAAGGCTATATCTTGTAATTTGGTACGTTTACATCTTCTGGGGAATTTGTGTCATTCATTACTACTACTTCTGATAAAACAGGTGGCTCATGAATTAGGGGTTAAAGTTGCTGTAACAGTGTATTAAGATGTTGTCATTGAAATTTGATGTTAAAGGTGAAGGGATAGCCAAAGAACATATGTGGATAATCCATAGACACAGACAACAGTGTGGTGATGGCCAGGGGGAATGGGGAGTGAGGGGAGGGATGGGTGGATGTGGGCAAAGGCGGGTGGATGGGAATATCTGTAATAGTACAGACAATAAATAAATTAATTAAAAAGTAAATATATCATTTTTTTATTTCCAGTGTCTGTGCAGATGGGCTTATTCGATGTGAGACTCCCATTGATTTAACCCTACGTAAGTGTCAAAATCACCAGGAAGGCTTAAGATACATCCTTTGGTTAAAACAAACAAACTGACAAACAAATAAACAAATAAACAAAACCATTTGAAGAGGCCCTTGATTAACAACTTCCTTTATCCTGCAGAGAATTGCACTGGAGGGGCTGAGTATGTTAGCTGCAGTGATCCTAAGGCAAAGAGGAGAGTTGACCGTACGTGTAGCACTCGGAACATACCTAATTTTGATGTAAGTAACATGGCATCAGGGTTTAGTTCTTTAAAACTTTTTTCACGGTTTCATGGTAGAAGTAACTGAACCGCCAATGAAAACTAATGAGGTCATATTAATTGTGTGTTATTTTGACCTGGCCAGTGTTGACACTAAGAGCATACTTAGTGTCATTTATGTACTGCACATAAATGTGGATGAGGGGATGTGCTTAGAACAGTGCCTTACGTTGTATATGTTGTATTTATTCCTGAAGGAGAACTTGTCTTGCAAACGTGGGTGCTATTGTCCAGAAGGAATGGTTCGAAATTCTAAAGGGCAATGTGTCTTTCCTGATGACTGCCCATGCTCCTTTGGTGGACAAGAGTATGACCAAGGAAGTGTCACCTCAGTAGGCTGCAACCAATGGTACATAATAAAGGATGGCTATTTTATTTGTTTTGGGGTATTTGAAAGTGTACCGTCTGCTCTTATTTTCATGGGAAAGAAGAAGTCACACTTTGGGATATTTGAAAAAATAATGGTCAAATATATTTAGAAAAAATGCTCTTTCTTTAAATAGAAACTTTTATAATATTATATATGATGAACATCATTAAATGTAATGAAGAAAATGGCAAAATTTAAATCAATATGACTTTGTTTCATGCTTTTTAATTTTAGAAAATTTTTAAATTTAATTTTATTTTCTACTCACCCAAGGACATGCTTACTGATTTTAGAGAGAGGGGAAGGGAAAGAGAGAGAGGGGGAGAGAAACATCAATGTGAGAGAGAAACATGGCGTGGTTGCCTCTTGCATGCACCCCCACAGGGATGGAACCTGCAACCTAGGCATGTGCTCTGAGAATCAAATCTGTGACCATTTTTCTTTATGGGATGACACACTGGCCAGGGCTGTCTTATGCTTTTTTACAAAATCAGTATGAGCTTATAAATCTTGGAAAATATAATTACCAGATTCCATTTTTGCTTTCTTTTAGTACTTGCATAAAAGGATCTTGGAACTGTACACAAAATGAATGTCAAACTACCTGTCACATCTATGGGGAAGGTCATGTTCAAACTTTTGATAGAAAAAGTTACAGCTTTGATGGCCTCTGTCAGTATTCATTTGTTGAGGTAATTAAAGTGTTTTACCTAGTTTTTCCGTATTTCTTATTTATTGTACATGAGCTCTGGAGAATTCTATTCCTAAAATGCTTTTTTAAAGCCCCTTATGTTTCTCAAAGGCAGTGAAATGTAACACAAAGTAATGCTGACTCTCAAGTCAGTCGACCTGGATGTGAATCCTGGCTTGTCCATTTTTCAGATGTATGACTTTGTGCCCATTCCTTAGCCCTTCTGTGTCTCAGTTTCCTTATTTGTAAAACAGGGTGGACAAAGCCCCAACTTGAAGCCAAATTAGAAAAAAAAATTGGCATACATACTAAGTCCTTAATAAATATTAGATGTTATTATTTCAAGATCAGCACCATCAGTAACTGCGATGGCATTTTACGAGTGCTTCTTTGCCAAGCAAGCATATATTTTACTCATTTAATCTCTACAATACTAAAACTCTCATGATAGTATTTCTATGATTCAGGTGAAGAAATAGAGGTTAAAGAGAATAAACTATATAAATTACTAAGTAGACGATGCCATTTTCCAACCTGATCTATCTGATTTCAGAGTTTGTTATATACAACTAAGTTCATTCCTCAATAACACCTAATGGGTGAAGTTTGGATTGTTTTATATTTATGCATTAGTCTCTGATTGAATATTAAGTTTTCTATGAATCACTGAGAAAAAATTTACCCTTAGCTATTTATGGTGCCCAGAAATACATTTATGATTATAAACTTATATAATTTAAATACTTATATATCTATGGTATAGTTCTAAACCTGTGTAGAAGTACTGAGAAATGCCTGCGTGAAAGTGAGTTAACTAGTTTGGACTCATCCAGGGCTACCATTGTCTTTTGGAAATTACATCACAAACTACCAGCATATGGTCATTTATTCAGTCAAAGATGTCACTGATGAGGAAATAATTAATACAAATATTGTAATTTAGTTCCACATCCCTGATATTAACAAACTTATCATAATTTAACTTTTAAAGGATTATTGTGGTAGTGAAAATGGCACATTCCGTATTTTAACTGAAAGTGTCCCGTGCTGTGAAGATGGGCTCACGTGCTCAAGAAAAATCATCATTGCCTTTCAGGTATAGTACCGCTTCTCTTTAGTTACCCCTCTCAGGCAATGAGTGGCCAAACAAAACTGATGTACTTGTAAATATACCTTTTAATTTACAGGATCAGAATGTCATCTTGCATGATGGTAAAGTAACAGCAATCAAAACTACAGAAAGTAGGGAATGTGAACTCAATGGAAATGCGTACTCTGTACATACCGTCGGCCTGTACTTGAT
Organism: Anoura caudifer; assembly: GCA_004027475.1. Taxonomy (NCBI): domain Eukaryota; kingdom Metazoa; phylum Chordata; class Mammalia; order Chiroptera; family Phyllostomidae; genus Anoura; species Anoura caudifer. The sequence goes on along the minus strand of PVKU01009470.1, from coordinate 8,324 downwards.
TCTGAAATTTGTCATTGGAGTAACCGTGATTTGGGACAAAAACACAAGAATGTCTGTTATATTGGATCCACAGTGGAATGTATGTACATCTCTAATAAGTAATTAATTGGGAAGCAAAAGCATATCTGTTACTGAGAATTACAGACATATGCACAGGCAGAAAGAGGGAGAATGCTGGTTTCTGCTATAGAACAAGCCCTACACATCTATCCAGCCTTTGCAAGCAATATGAAATATAATCAAAGATGATAGAATCTGGTGAAAAATAAATGCAGTAAACCTGAGACATTCTAGTTTAACCATATTTAATTATTTGAGATTATTACCTAATTCAGTTTTGAGGTAATTGGTGTATATATAGAATTAGCTGTATTCCTGAGAGCAAATATTCTAAGAACCTAAGAGTATATGCATATATAATTTGAAGCTAGTGAATATAATTACTTTTTTAATCCTTAAGGTATATACCTTAGTTGATACTAGATCATTTTACGATATAGGATGTCTTGGATTAAATGGGAGCAGAATCTTATCTATGGGTTATGGTTCCCTTTCAAAATTTGAAATTTAAAATAGATTGATGATAATACATGTAATCATTACCTACCTATCTCTATGTATGTCCCTAGCACAGCTCACTTTTAACTTTCTGATCTCATCTCCCCATATATATTTACATATCTATATCCTTGACAACTTATTAGTTTTCTTTTCTCATCTACCTAGGGCAAAGTGTGTGGTCTTTGTGGAAATAGCAATGGTGACCTCAAAGATGATTTCACAACACGACACTCATCAGTAGCTACTGGAACACTGGAGTTTGGAAATAGTTGGAAAACTACTCAAGAATGTTCAGACACAGTGGCTCAAACTTTCCCGTGTGACTCAAACCCATACTGCAAAGCCTGGGCTGTACGGAAGTGTGAGATCATCCGGGACAGCACTTTCAGAGACTGCCACAGCAAGGTAGCACAGGTCCCAGAGCGAGGACCCACACATGGTCTGTTCCCAAAGACTCATGCTCTGTCCTCTGCCTAGGTGGATCCCAGTGCTTACTATGATGCGTGTATGGAGGAAGCCTGCGCGTGTGACATGGAGGGGAAGTACTTGGGATTCTGCACGGCTGTGGCTATGTATGCGGAGGCATGCAGCGCAGTTGGGGTCTGTGTCACATGGAGAAAACCCGATCTTTGTCGTAAGTGAATTCCATAAATTGTTCTTGACAATGTAATTAGATAGAATTGTTTTGTTAGATAAACAGTCTTCCTCTCATTTTCTATGAAATATATCTTCTTCTAAGTAGAAAGGTTTAAAAACCCAAATAAGTTATGGTGGAAAAAATATTTATTTTTAAAAACATAGCACCTGGCATACAATGTTAAATTTTGTTGTAGTTGCAAATTTTTTTTTGTTCACAGGAGAAAAATTGATACCGATGGAATATATCTCATTAAAGCTCAGATGAACAATAGAATGTTTACTTAACCTGTTATAGTCATACATCCTTAAGAATTTTGTATCACTTTTGGTTGAAGTACTCACTCATTATCTTGAAAACTTTTATAGAGCCCTAGCCAAGATGAACTGTAAAATAAATGTAAATTGAATCTTGATGTATATGGAAAGTAGTAACTTTAATAGAAATCAGTCAACTCTTTCTTTAAAGGAAGGTATTATGAGAAGGTATGACAAATGGGCAATGTTAAAATTGAATCCTCATTCTACTCAGTTTATTATATTCAGCATTATAATATATTGAAATCTTCAGTTACCTCACTTTGGTACTGCTATTTACATATTTTAAAAAGACAAGTTTCTCAGAGATTTATTTTTCTAATTTAAGTTTAAACATTAAAACCATGAATCAAGACTATGACCTAAACTATCTAAAAATGGGAATATTGATGGTTACTTTTCCACCTCTAGCCAACATGAATGTGAGATTTCAAAGAAAGTTCTATTTTGACTTTACGTGCTTTCCCCTTCTTTTTTTGTGAGTTATTCTTGGCTTATATGGCAATTTAAATAAATCCAAAGGAAGTCAGTAAGACAGAATGACATACTTTAGTTCTGCTTATTGTTAATATTATTCAAAATCCCTTTTAAAAATTCTTTGGGAAATGAAAGGTGAAAATTGTTATGTAATGAAAGGAAGTAATTTGATGTAATCCCATTACAGCTGTCTACTGTGATTATTACAATGCACCTGGAGAATGCAGCTGGCACTACGAACCTTGTGGGACGGTGACAGCAAAAACGTGCAAAGATCGAGTTATCGGCCAGAAATTTTCTGCACTTTTAGAAGGTAAGACAAATTTTAATAATATCCATGAAATACTGCAAATTATATTGATATTTTAAAACTGAAAACTGTTATTAGTTCCTGACAATTCAGGGTCTTTTTTGTAATTTAACAAATAGTTGCCCTTATAATGACATTAATATTTCCACATTGGAACCATTTTCCCTAGACATAAATTATCTTGTTTAATGAGAGAGAGAGAGAGAGGAGATGCAGTGCTACAATCTTTTTGCCCATTGTCATCCTTAAGAATGTGCTGCCATTTTGCTATTATCAACTTTAGTCCATGAAATCATTTAGGTAACTTTACAAATATGTGATGTGGTATAATGAGTTTCGGTAAGTAGAGACAAATTAATGGCGGGTCATTTTTACCCACAGGCTGTTATGCTAAGTGCCCCGACAGTGCTCCTTATCTGGATGAGAACACCATGAAATGCGTCAGTTTGTCTGAGTGCAGCTGCTTCTATAACGATGTCATACCAGCGGGTGGAGTGATCCAAGACAACTGTGGGAGAACCTGGTGCGTTCTCTACTGACTTTCTAAAATAATAGAAAGTATATGTATGCATTTTTAACTTATTTCTAAATGATGAAGCCAGCTTTAGGTTTAGTATTATATCAAGTTATTTAGTCATTTTGTATTTTCAGTAAACCCACATATCAGCAAATGCTTTGTTATATTTTATACCGAATAATGCAGAAGAGAAGACGAAATGTCACTCTTTAGTTTTAAAAAGGAAGTTTGAATTCTATAAAGGCACTAGCATGTTTAGGGCTGTTCAGACAGTGATGTGGAAGCAAAGAGGTGACGCCATACCAGAGCAGCACAGCCATCATATAACATCATGTTCAGAACTGAGGGGGTGAGAACGAACTTCAGAGACTGACTGCAAAGCATTCCTTTACATCCCAAGAACTCCTCAGTGAAATGATTAGAAATAACAGTATGTGAAAAAACATAAGCAATTTGAATCAATAGCATGCTCTTGGGGAAATAATTATTGACTGTTCTTATTTGGTTCTGGTATGATTTTCGGTGTTAGACAATTTGTTGTTTTAAACTAGGGACGTGCATGTCACTAGGAGTTAAAGTGTTACCTCTTTTTTTTTTTTTTAATTTAAATTCCAGCCATTGCATCTCAGGAGAGTTGGCGTGCAGTGGTGAGTCATTGCATTTTACTCTAATCGATTTAGCAAGGGGGAGGTAAAGGGGTCTGGGATCTTCTCAGTCCAGCAACAACAGAAGTAGGTTCTTGATGCTTTAGATTGCCCATCAGTGAACTGAGACCATTCCATGCCAGTGTATTTGTTGATAGTGGGTCACTTCAAATCCAATGATGCAAAGGCATCGCAGAGGCTGGCAGGCAGGCAGGCAGTTTTCCTGCTGCATGTGTGCCCCTGCCTGTTTGTAGGTTCTGGGAATTAAGGCGGTGAGATATCAGCCAAAACAGTTTAATAAAGGGCTGGAATGGGAGGTGAGTGTTAACATAGGTAGAATTAAATAATGGAAGAATTGCTGAGCAACACATCTCAAAAATAAATTCAATAAGCTTCAGGAGATTATATGAAGTACTTTTTGTGTTAATAACATAAAAAGAAACAGATAACTTATAAGCAAATTTAGATTTAATTATTTTCAAGGTTTTGCATTAATAATAGTAATTTATGATTATTTCAGAACCTGCTTCTACAAATGCAACAATTACAGGTAACATCATCATTATGTTCTAAACATGCATTTCTTTTTTTTATGGGTAATTTTTATGGAATCACATGAGTGTGTGCTAGTAAAAGATATGCTGTAAATCTGCTAATACAAACATTTCAGATAAAAATTAACAGTTACTAGAAAATAGGCCAAGATATTTCATTATACTCCTGTGATAAAGTTAGCAATATGATTAGAACATAGAATAGGTACTATATGCTTATTAGCTAAATATCATAATCCACAGGTGGACACTTTTAGATAATAATTGGAATAAATGGAATGACAAAGAAGTAAATCGATCTTCTAAGAAGTACATATTTTAAAATCATAATTACACTGGGAGATCATGGAAATAAATTTCTATGTTTGAAAACATAGAAATAAAAAGTTAATTCCTTTTTTTAAAGAAAACTATTAAATTTTATTTAATCCATGAGCACTCAAACTTGTTTGAGAATTTTTGCTTTCCTACATCACATATTAATATGCAGAAGAATTAGTGTTCTATAGAACACATCTAAGTTGTGTAAAGAATATCTTAAATAGAACCGAATGGGTACATTTATGGTAAAGTTTTCAGGGTGTTTTATTTGCTACTGCGAACCAGGCATCCTCTAGTTGGAGTACAGTATATGGACCATGGCCCAAACTTGTTTATGTAAGAACCATTTTTGTACCTGGCATACTGTGAAGTATTAGTTGAAGTTGTAATCTTTTTAATTTTCACAATTTCTTTTTCTTTTTCTTTTTTACCCAGAGAAGGTCATATAATTTCTAAATGTATGTATTTTCTGTAAGCTGTAAGTGCATTTTAGTTATGTCCATTCAAGAGAGTGCAGGGCAGAATGCAGCTTCCTGGTAGTTTGGGGACTTCTCACCTCCTGGTGCTCTGAGGCACTTAGAGTGGCTGCAGAACACTGCTCCTGCCTCATGTGATTCAAGGGGTGGCATTTGTTTCCTGTTGACTGAATTTTTGGAGATAGTATAGTAAGTTAGAAACCTTAGGTTTTGATAATATACTTCACGTCCTGTGGTCATCTGTAAAATGTTATTTAAATTTTAGTTATTATTGGTTACATACTTAAAGCTAAAGTATTACATATTAAGATTCTGAACCTTATTTCTTGGCCAATATATAGAGCTTATTAAGTTCCTGTGAGATTTTGGTGAGGTGATACTAACTGAAAATGATTAGTTATTTTTGGTAAACATGCAATAAGTATATGGAGTTCTTTTGACTTAAATGAAAGATTGTTTTATCACTTAACCTGTGCACATAATTTCACAAAATTTTTATTTGATCAATGGCCACTGGTTTCTTCAACTAAATTTTCTAGCAAAATTATTCAAGTAATTTATTTTCATAAATATTGTCTTCTCTAAACAGTTTCTACTACAACAGCTACCTCCACATTAAGCAACGAAACAGGTAAAAATAAATGCTTATTTGTGTTTTGGCTTCTGAATTAGCAGCAAACTGAATCAGCTATTCAGACATTTTGGACTTATTTTCAAATGTGTCATCCTCTATTGATTGATTTATTTTTTTTATTTTGCCTTCTTTAGTTTTTATATTGATTTTTTATTAATTGTTGTTCATTTACAGTTGTCCTCATTTTCCCATTGCTCTCCCCTGCCCTCCCCTCCCCCATCTCCCACATTTAGTCCCCCCTCCCCGCACCGCTGTCTTTGTCCATGGGTTCCTTATACATGTCCTTGATGCTTCCCCTTGTTCCCCCAGTTGTTGCCCTTGGATTTACATCTAAATTGTAACATGAGTGAAAATAATTCTCTATTTGAAGGTTATGTGTCCTAAAAAGAATACTCCACATACTACTAATTTGGAGAAAACAGTTACCGAAGAAAATTTTATGTTAAATTCTTTGAAAATAATTTATAACTTATTTTTTAACTAACATCAAAGAATTTTAACTTTAATTGCATGGCTTGTAATTAAAGTAGTGGCCAGTAGGGTACACAAGTATATTAAGATGTATGAATATCTGATAAATGAGTTTAACTGTTATATATAATCATTTGTTTGCAGAGATATGTAAACATGTTCTTCAATACCATTTTAACATACATATCCAAATATTTGTCTCCTCCTTTGTATAGCAATCCCGGTGGTAACCAGTAGCTCAGGCACAGGTAAGCCAAATATCCAACCACAAGTTAATCAAGGGGCATTAAAAAAATTCAAAACTTCATTTGCTGTAGCTCACTTTTACAGTGGCATACTTAGGGGAAGTGCATTTTCCTTTGTTTCGTTTTTAAGAATGTCTTAGAGGAAGACTTTAGAAAAAAAATGTCATACAAAATGTTTTTTTGACCTTTTACTTCTGTTCTGTGGGTTTTGAAATTTTAATTTCATATTTTAACATCCATTCACCAATACAATCAAATTTCTGTGAAACATTTATTTTGATCCATTCTATGTATGACCATAGATAGTCTCAGCTATGTAATTTTCCCTCTACATAAAACTTAATTTTTTCATTTTTTTTTCTTTAATTCAGCATCTTTCATTCCAGAGAGTACCACATCAAGCAGTGAAACAATAGGTAGGTGAATTAAAAAGGCCTATAAAATGAAAAAGTTTTTTACATGTATTAAAATTATTTTATTTCAACTTATTACAATTAACATACCCAATTTCCTATACTTAGGACCTTATCTCATTCTTTCTTCTGTCCAGTGTGTGTGTGTGTGTGTGTGTGTGTGTGTGTGTATTTAAATCCAGGATATTTTTATGGAAGTATAATTGACACATGATGTTATAATAGTTTCAGATACACAACTACTGGTATTTGGTATTTGTATACACTGAGAAATGATCACCAGAGTGTCCAGTTAACATCCTGTACATCGCAGACCACAGATTGCCATTTTTGTGTTCCCTATTACACCCAGTCCTGATCTATATAGCTTTCAAAAATAATGTAGTTAGCTTTCAATAATTTTTCTAGGATAACAAAGATCAGAAGAACAAGAAATTTACTGGCATGGTGTAGAGAGAAATCAGGGTTGTTTGAGACTTGGAGGGGGGCAGCTTTTCCCTGGGTAAAGTACTTTTGAACAACTACTTCGCTGAATTATGGTCACTGGTTTGCTTGTTTTACCAAAGCTTGAAAGGATTAAGAAAGTTATTTTAAATTCCTTTCCATAAATTTAACAGTATGGAGATTCCTTAGCAAACTAAAAATAGATCTACTATCTGACCCAGTAATTTGATTCTGACTATTTATCTGAAGAAAACAAAAACACTAAATCAAAAAGATACATGCACCCTTATGTTCACTGCAGCACTGCTTATGAAAGCCAGGATATGGGAGCAATCTAGGTGTCCATTGATAGATGGATGGATGAAGAAGATGTGGTCTACATTTGCAATGGAGTCTTACACAGCAATGAAAAAGAATGAAATCTTGCCATTTGTGACAACATGAATGGACCTAGAGGCTATGATGCTAAGTGAAATAACTCAGGCTAAGACAAATATATGGTTTCACTTATATGTAGAACCTAAAAGTAACAAAACAAAACAAATGAACAAACAAAACAAAAACAAACAGAAACAGGGACCAAAGGGATGGCTACAAGAAGGAAGGGGATGAAGAAATGGGAGAAAAAGGTGAAGGGCAATATAATCAATAACATTTTGTGATAAGTTTGTTCAGTGAAAAATGATTACTAAAAATAAATAAATAAATAAAAACTAGCCATCCTTTCTCAGATGAATCAAAGGCATTACTGCCAGACAGGAGAAATAACTAAGTCCTCAAAAGAGGATTGATGATTTATTTGACTTTACACTGGAGCATCATGGGTAGAAGTTGAGGTAGAATTTTATTGTTGCACATGCATTGAGGTAAATAGTGTAGGAGTAAAGTGTACTTTTTACAAATTTAGAACAACATTACAGAAAGCTTTAAAAGCATAAGGAACTCAATATACAAAACTTAAGCTTTTTTTTCATGTTTTACATATTCATTTTCTTTCCTATGCAGTAAATGTTTCAACAGGTTAAAATACTATGAGAGATGCCTGGCCAATGATTCCAAATGAATATTATTTTTGAGAAAAAATATGCAGTTACGTTTTTTCCCTATTTACATCTACTGATCTTGACACAGAGCTAACATTCACTGAGCACAGTTCTAAGTTTGTGACACATATTATCACATTTCATACAGAAAACTCTATGAAGTAGGTCCAATTATTTTCCCTAATTAACAAAAGAGGAAATGAAAACACAAAGAGGTTAAGTTATGTGTCCAAGTCACTTGTTAATAAGTAGCAGAGAGA
>PVKU01009469.1:0-61532 GCA_004027475.1 Anoura caudifer | reverse complement strand
AAGAGGCTACTTTTACTCCATTTTATGTTGCTGCCTCCTTTGTCAAATATTAATTGACTGTAGAGAAATGGGTTTACTTCTGGGCTCTCTATTCTATTCCACTGGTCCATGTGTCTGTTTTTGTGCCAGTACCAGGCTGTTTTGATTACAGTGGCCTTGTAATACAGTTTGGTGTCAGGTATTGTGATCCCTCCTACTTTGTTCTTCTTTCTCAAAATTGCTGCAGCTATTCAAGGTCGTTTATGGCTCCAAATAAATTTTTGAAGTGTTTGTTCCATGTCTGTGAAATATGCCATTGGTAATTTAATAGGTATTGCATTGAATCTGTAAATTGCTTTGGGTAGTATGGACATTTTGATGATGTTAATTCTTCCGATCCATGAACACGGTATATGTTTCCATTTGTTTGTGTCTTCCTTGATTTCTTTCTTCAATGTTGTGTAGTTTTCTGCATACAGGTCCTTTACATCTTTGGTTAGGTTTATTCCTAGGTATTTTATTTTTCTTTTTGCTATATCGAATGGGATTTTTTTCTTGATTTCTGCTTCTGCTGTTTCATTGTTGGTATACAAAAGTGCCTTTGATTTTTGGATATTGACTTTGTATCCTGCTATTTGGCCAAATTCATTGACTAGGTTGAGCAGCTTTTTGGCTGAGTCTATAGCATTTTCTATATACACTATCAGCAACATGCATATTTTAGACATTTCTAGAGTTTTTGTCTCTTTGATGTATAAATATTCAGAATGTAACTTCTTTTCAAATAATTTGAAAGGAAAAATCCATATTTGCTCTTCTGAAGAAAGCTTCCACAGCTGGCTACTTTGACTGTTTCCCTGATATGGTTTCCTAAATAAGAATAGAATATTTCCTGTTAGGACATTACTTTTCCTGAAGTGCATCAGTCTTCTTCTGCAGTCAATAAGTTAAAATTCCCATTTAAAATCCCATACTAGTATCTACACATATATGAATCAGTGCATGGTATGATGCTATCAAAATTAACTGCTACATCATCACCCATGTCTTTCTCAAATAACAATTCTTGCAAGTTCCAATCATAAGAATTCTAAAAATAAGTAATGTTTCTGCCCTTTTCTTTACTTCTAAAATATGTAAAATATGCACTGTATTTGAAATAACATCTGCATACAAAAGGTTGTATACATAATTTTATGTTATCCAATAACATAAAAATAATTTCATATGAGACTATAATGTGAAATAACATGTTAAACAACATTAAAGTAATATATCTGGCAGATAATATTTTATTATAGATGAAAAAAGATATAAAACAATTACAGTATTAGCCACTATATTAACATTTCAGTTGCTAATAGTAAAATGATCTTTTATTAATTTATTATGCTATAAATATTACTTGTTCTATAAAGCCTAATTTATATTTATGTTATTTATATTTTTCACTTATATTACAGAGGACTTGGGACAGGTGAGTAATTTTCTTAATAAAATAAGTCCATCTTTGTCTTTGAAAAAGATACATTCTACCACAATGGGACATTGGATACCATTTCTTGGGCTGAACACTGGATATCTTATGGCTCTATGTTTTCTGGAAAGAAAAAATCTGAAAAGTCTGACTCTAGTCAAATAAGAGACCTATGCAAATATGCACTAATTTTACACTTTGTAAAGTTGATGTTTGGGGTTGTATAAATAAATGTCATATGAATGAACATTGCTGTGATTTGAAATACTCTTACAGAGAGATAGGGCCAACAAGACTTGTAGTTATTTCAATTTGTATTACACCTGGTATATTCTTGATTTCAGAATTCAAAGATTAAGGGAACTATACAACCATTTCCTTTTGGGTGCGAGATATGTTGTTCACAGTCCTATACCTAAGATGTTCATATTTTAACTATTGTTCACAGCGTCATACCAAAAATTATTGCAAAGAAGCGATCATTTTAAAGATTTTTAGCTTTAAGTCTATTCCATTAAGCCAAATAATTATAAGACTAGTAAAGGGTTTATTATAAATTTACCATGCCTTGGAACTATGAGTTTGCTGGTGGTAAAACTTTTATTAACTATTGGTCCATTCACCTTCCTCTAAAAATTTCATCCTTCCTTTTCTATGACTTTACTTATACACCACTTACTCTTGTAATGAAAGATTTATCTTTGAAATCTGCTGGAACACAGTTTACTGTTACCAAAATTAGAAACCTCATTGTCCTAACATGTTCAAGAATTTATTACTCCATTCTTTGCTTCCCTTTGTGTTTCAGTGAAAGAAGTTCTGCTTGTACCAAAGTCTAACCCACCACTTTTGACCTTGATCATATTCACTAATTTACTACATGATTTCCTACAGCCATTATCTACCATGTTTCTTCCACATTTTCATTTCTCTCTAGTAATAACTCATTCTTATTAGTATACATATGTGCTTTAATGAATGTAGAGAAATCAATCAATGCACCAGTAAACTTAACACCTTTATTTTTATCTTATACCATTGGTTAGTCAATGAGGCTTAAGAGTATGAAAAGGATATGAATGACTTGATGACATTTCCATTTTAAAAAGATCACATTTACTTGGATGGATAGTTAGAGGCAAATAAGTTAGGGATCCATTACAATAGTTTACGCAATATAATGGTAGCTTCATTTTCTTAGCATATGGTGGTGAAGATAATTAGATCTCTTGAGGAGATGAAATAGATTAAAATATTGAAGAATTTGCCATAGAAATGGAGATAGATGAAGGTATTAGGAATAATACTTAGGTTTCTAAATTGCTTAACATGTTCCATACATGTCACTTGCTGAGATGAGGAATGCTATCTTAGTGATGAGGCAAAGTTTATTCATGAGTTCAGTTTTGAACATGTTGAGTTTAAAGGCAAGGTGGCTAAGCCTGAAAATGACAGATAAGCAGAGTTGCCTGCCAGAGGCCACAGCACTACCTAGGTAGGCTGCCTTGAACTTGAATCTGGGTCCACATGGACCCCAGTAACATTTTTTCCTGTGTGTGGGTTTTACCAAACACTGTGAGTAGTTCTGGGGCCCATGCCATTGAGATTACCATGAGAATGTGCTGCCAGGGCCAAGTTCTAGGAGGGTTGTTTGACAAGTATGACCCTTCTATTTGGAGGGATAGTTCCTCCAACTTTCATAAAACTACATTACACTGAGCTGCCAGCTTGTTGCAGACAGGCTGATTTGCAGGACTCTCACACTAGGTACAAGATAAGTACAGGACTCCTTACTACAAGTTGTCCACTGTTGGCCTTCGGACTAGAATTGTGTCACTATGTTGGCTCTCATCTGTTCTGTGTGCTGACTGTCATGCCACCTTTTGTCAAAGCACCTACAGGCAGCAGAGGTGGGGTCAGGTATCTTTTTCCTGTGGGCCTTCTGCTGCTGGCACGTAGCTCACTAACCTCACCCTCCCCACATGCTGTGATTCATCAAGTGTTCTGCATGAGCGTCTGAATGCTGTTTCCTCTAAGGGAACAAAGCCATTGCTCTGCAATGTCGACAGGTCCTGCTAATTGTTGTCTGCATTTGCCTCAACCAATGTGTTCATAACGTACTCTCCCAGTTGAATTTTAAATCATACTGAAAGAACAATGGATTTTCCTTATCTTATCTCCCATAGGCATCTCACTGATTGTAATGAAAAATAAGGGTATGGTCAACACTGAAGGAGTTCACATTCCAGGGATGAAATAGCTCTTCCCTGCAGACTTCAAGAAGAGATACAGTTGTATGATGTATTGTTTTGTGTTTCCTACACTCTATATGTTGAATGATAAATTCAACATGATAAGACAACAAAGCATCATGCCTGTTTTCATACATTACCCAAATAAGATGTACTTTTGTTGTCACCATCAATGAAGCACAATAACAACCTAGGAGAGAGACTTTGAAAACCAGTATTTACAAGGAACAAATGGATGATGTCACATCATTAGTAATAAGTAACAATTTTGTCTATTAATTATTTTAAATTTTATCAATAAGTAACTTTAAATCAAAGGCACCCATGAATTTGTTATCTATTTTTAATGTAATTATTTATATAAAGAGGGAGCCCACAAAATAGTACTCTGTGTGAAACCTCACAGTTCCTAGTGGAACCTGGAGCAGATGGTTATTACTAAATGAGACAAAAAGATTTAAGAGAAATAAAGCCAGTGTATACAACAGGTCCAGAGAGAAATTGTCTACATTGGAGCAAAATAATAAAATATTAGAAAATGTTATGGGAAATTATTGTATGGAAAATAATAAAATGTATAAAAAACAAAAATTATAGTTTACCATGTTTTACTATCTTGACAAGAGTTTTATGAAAAATATTTGAAATTCATTAGTATCGATTAAGCCAAAGAGGGAAACAAGTATTAACTCAAGGAAAAACACATTACACAAAAGAAGAAATGTAATCATCCAATACATTGTGACACCTCCATTACAAATCATTTTAACACTAAAGTAGCTTTCCCAAAACATGTGAAATAACCATATCTGGAGTAGACGCATATGAGAAGTATTTATGGAGTATAAAGGTAAGGGGCAGAAGCCTCACCTTTTGCAGTAGGAAATTATGGGTAAATCCTAATTTTGAATAAAATCACAGAATGTCAGTGTAAAGATATTATTTAAAAGTGTGAAGGTAGGTAGAAGAGTTCAGTGGCCAATGCAGTTGACTCCGGAGAACAGATAAGGAGCGATAGGGATGATAAAAGGATTTTTTACTATTAGTCACATATATTACATAATTTTAATTTTAAAATACGCTTATTTACTAATTTAATAATTTAAAATGTGTTCTAAAAATAAACATTTGATACTGATACAAATTCACTTTTCTGATTAACATATCCAGCTTTTACAAAATAAACTGTCCTTTCCATTGAGTTCTCTATAGCTAGATATGGAAGGAAAAACCATGTGTGTCAAAAAAATAATTTCCTTAAGTAATTATTTTGCTTTTACTCTCTCCTCCAAATATAGATATAAACATCTTTGAGATGAATTAATTATTTTCTTTCCTCTATTTGTATTTTTAATATAAGATTCTTAGAGATATTGGTGAATGTCAATGCATGAACTAATACATATTATATTTTTATGTATTCTTACTGGCTTCCAAAATTACCCAACAGTTCAATAATTTACTGAAAGGTCTTGTCAAGTGCTGACATGCTATAAAGTGACTGATGTTTTCCTCATGAAATGTCCTTCAAGTCATAGGCAGCTGCTCTGGTCAAACTCTGATACTACTATAAATATTGCTGTAGCAAACCTTTCTTTGATTTCTTTAATTCTTCAGACTGAGCCCCTGATTCTAAATTATAATCCTAACTTTTGTAGTTGTATTGTTAGACACTTTCTAAAGCTCAAGTTCTTAGCTACAAATAATTTCTTGCATTTATCTTGAGTCATTTTTCTATCAAGTTTCATAGGTCTTATGTTCCTATTCTGACCTCACAAATTAATCTCTTTCAGTTTTCCCTGGAGATTCATCTTCATGGAATGATAATCTTTTTTCAAACACAAGTACAGAACATAACAAGTTAAGTAGAGAAGCTGAAGCTAGATTTGGCGAGGTTATCTCTATAGTATTCTGATTCGCTCCACTCCCCAGCATTACAGCATGTGCAGCTCAATTTCATGCTTCTCTAATATTCAAATTAATTGTTCCATTGATCCTGGGAGTGACTGTGTTTAGTAGAAATTAGGAAACTAAATAAAACAGTGCGAAGGGTGGGGAAACAGGTCTGCCTTAATCCCCAGTGGCAGGAAGTGGAGAGTGTACAGGCACTGAAGAATTGCTCCCGTTTTTTAACTGTTAGTATTTAAACATTGACTCCATTAGATTTGATCTTAACCAAAAGGCCAAGAAGTGATAAACAAGGACTCCATTAGACTCATTACTCTAACGCCTTGGTAGCCTATGTAAGCAAATCAAAATCTAAGTCAGAATCAATGCAATAGGAGAAAAATCAAACAGGAACAATCAATCACAAACGGCCAGCTTTCCCAGTTAAGGCACCTGCTTAAGTTATAGACAATGATTTGCTGCCCATCATCTATATAAACTCTCCCTCTCTGGCAGTTTTTGTCAGTGCAGGGTTCCTAACCACCTGTGGTTTGGCACTGCCAAAGTCCAATGAATATGTGCTCTCATAAGCTGAAAGTTTTAATGTGCTCAGTTTACTTTTTTACATAATCTTTTCCAAGGATTGGCTTCCAAACGTATATATAGATAGATGGGCAGATTAATAGATACATGCATACAGAGATAAATGTATATATATAACCTGGATGTAACACCTTTCCCCAAAGTAAGAGAAATCATAAAGTACACACGTAAAGTTCTAGATCTGCATAATTTACAATAGAAGGTCACGGAGGGGTCTGTTTTCTTTTCACTTTCGTTTTTTAAAGTTTCTGTCTAGACCAGGATAAAGCCATAGGGTTCTGAGAACTAATCTGGGCACATTTTAAGAAAATATTTAAATGTGACTTCTCTAGGAATATTAACTCATTTTAAAGTTACTTAATAGTGGTTTATAGTTTAAATCACTTTCCCAGCAAAGGAAAATCCCATGGGCATCTAGAATCTTTATTTTCTCTAGTAGCTATTTTTATTATTTGTCTAGACTTTTAAAACAGTTTTCTAGATGTGAGTAATAGGCCATGCTGAAATACTTTGCATCACATTATACTTTTAGATGTCCTCATGAACCTTGGCTTAGATTCGACCACATTCATTTTCACCTGGACCAGATTTCCCAGGGTGGTTGTTCAATTCCAATTGAAGGTAATGGGTCTAATTTCACCTACTGAGATGAAATCACCTTCTGATTCAGTGTCAGCACATCCTTAAGAGGATCTCTTCACATGGTTCGCTGTCATCAAATCCGACATTAAGATAGTTTGGAAACAATGAATTTTTATTTCAGATAAAAAATGTAAATGTTTCTGGTAACCAAAAGAAAGGAAAATATTAGAGAAAGAAAGAAAATCAAGTATATTTTTCACTTTTGTTTTAAAAAGAGTTAGAGGGCCTAGAATATTGAGGGGGGTGTTAATGAAATTAAAGTATGTTAGAAAAAAATGTTTTTCAAATTTATGCTTTGTGCTAAATCCTTTTAACCCCCATAACAATATTCTCATTAAACAATTATTTTATGAAAACATTGAATAGTATTTCAATATCTATTAGGTGGTAGTAACTATTTTATTCTTGGGGAGGTGGGCAGTTTTTTTAAATGTTCTAATTATACATAAAGTAATGTAATGCATTTTATATATAAATACGTAGTATTTATTGCCTATAATGCATTCACTTTGAAATTCAATATCTGTTATTTATTTGCTATGAACACAATATGAATTCTTAAATTGCATTCAAAGTATGCAAAGTGAGATAGTAAGTAATAAGTCCCTGGTACTTTCATATGTATAAAGCAAACCAACTGCTCTTGTGCCACAATTTTCCAAACTATAACATGGTATACTTTCTAATTATCTCACTCCATTATATATTGAAGATTTGGATGATACAGAAATGAGTTAAGTACAGAAAAACTGTACTTAAAATTGTACTGATTACATTATTCAACAAGTGGGATTATTTTTTGCTTGTAATAATGAACAACAGAAAACTAGTCTAAAATGTTAAGTTGAAGGATTTACAATTTAGAAACTAACTTTGCCCTTTTCATTTGTTTTCACAAAGTGTGTACAGGTTGGATTGACTTTATCTTACATTATGGCTAAACTCTTCTGGTCATTGTTTGAAACAATGTGTTGAGCACCTCTTATACAATAGCTAACAAAGTCCTCATAACCACACTCTTAGGTGGTGCTATTACAGGCAAACCTCGCTTACTGCACTTTGGTTTATTGTGCTTCTTACACACTGTGTTTTGTACAGATTGAAAATACGTGGCAACCCTGTGTCAAGCAAGAATATCGGCATCATTTTCCAAGAGCATTTGCTCACTTCAGGTCTCTGTTTCACATTTTGGTAATTCTGGAAATATTTCAAGCTTTTTTGTTACTATTACATTTGTTATGGTGATCTGTGATCACTGATCTTTGATATTACTGTTCTAATTGTTTTGGTGCTTCATGAAAATGCTCATATAAGACAGCAAACAACAAATAATGTGTGTGTTCTGACTGCTCCACCAACCAGCCATTTCTCCATCTTTCTTGATGTCCTTGGACCTTCCTATTCCATGAGACACAACAATATTGAATTTTAATAAACCTACAATGGCCTTTATGCATTCAAATGAAAGGAAGAGTTGTGTGTCTCTCACTTTAAATCAAAAGGTAGAAATAATTAAGTTTAATGAGGAAAAGTTGCATGGCGAAAGTTGAGACAAGCCAAAACCTAGGTCCTTGTGCCAAACAGTTAGTCAAATTGTAAATGCAAAGGAAAAGTGCTTGAGGGAAATTAAAAGTGCTACTCCAGTGAACACATGAATGATAAGAAAGCACAAGAGGCTTATTGATGATAGAGAGACAGTTATAGAGGTGTGGATAGATCAAATGAGCCATAACATTCCTTTAAGCCAAAGCCTAATCCAGAGGAAGACACTAACTTTCTTCAATGCTATGAAGGCTGAGAGAGGAAAGAAAGTTGCAGAAGAAAGGTTCAAAGGTAGCAGAGGTAGGTTAATGAGGCCTAAGGAAAGAATCCATCTCCATAACATAAAAATGCAATGTGGAGCACCAAGAACTGACATAGAAGCTACAGCAAGTGATCCAGAAAATCTAGTTAATATAATTAACAAAGGTAGCTACACCAAACAGCAGATTTAAAAAAAAAATGGACTTATATTGTGAGAGATGCCATCTATGACTTTCAAAGCTGGACAAAAATCAATGCCTGGTTTCACAGGCTGACTGTCTTGGTAGGGGTTAGTGATTTGAAGCTAATAGTAGAGGTTGGTGATTTTAAATTGAAACCAATATTCACTTACCATTACAAAAAAATCCTAGGGTCCTTAATAATTATGCTATATCTACTCTATCTGTGCTTTATAAATGGAACAACAAAGACTGAACCATAGCACATCTGTTTACAACATGGTTTACTGAGTATTTTAAGCTTCTTGTTGAGACCTACTGCTCAGAAAATAAGATTCCTTTCAAAATATTACTGCTTATTGACAATGCACCTAGTTACACAAGAAGTTTTTTAAATATATTTTATTGATTATGCTGTTACAGTTGTCCCATTATCCCCCCTTATTCCCCTCTGCCCTGCACACCCCCTCCCATCCCATTCCCCACTTTAGCTCATGTCCAAGGGTCATGTATATATATAAGTTCTCTGGCTTCTACATTTCCTATACTATTGTTAACCTCCCCCTGTCTATCTTCTACCTACCATTTATGCTACTTATTTTCTGTACCTTTTCCCCCTCTCCCCCCACCCACTCCCCACTGATAACCCTCCATATAGTTACACAATAGTTTTGATGGACATGTACAATGAGATTAATGTTGGCTTTCTGCCTGCCAACACAACATCCATTCTGTAACCAATGAATCAGAGAGTCATTTCAACTTTCAAGTCTTATTATTTAAGAAACATCTTTTGTAAGGCAATAGCTGCCATAAATAGGGATTCCTCTGATGGATCTGAAGAAAGTAAATTGAAAATATTGTGGAAAAATAAAAAATAAAAATAAAAACATTGTGGAAAGGATTCATCTTTCTAGGTGCCATTAAGAACAGCTGTGATGCACAGTAAGAGATAAAAATATCAATCTTAACAGGGGTTTGGAAAAGGTTGACTCCAAACCTCACAGATAATTTTGAGAGGTTCAAAACTTTGAATGACTGCAGATGTGGTGGAAATAGCAAGACAGCTAGAAGTGGAGCCTGAAGATGTGAGTGAATTGCTGCAATTTCATGATAAATTTTAACTGATGAGGAGTTATTTCTTTTGGATGAGCAAAGAAAATGACTTCTTACATTAGAATTTACTCCTGCTGAAACTGTTGTGAAGACTGTTGAAATGGCAGCATAGGATTTAGAATATTGCTTATAAACTTGGTAACAACAGCAGAGTTTGGGAGGATTATTGACTTCAATTTTGAAAGAAGTTCTACTGTGGGTAAAATGCTAGGAAACAGCATTACATGCTACAGAGAAATTGTTCATCAAACAAAGAGTTAACTGATGCATCAAACTTCATTGCTGTCTGATTTTAATTGCCACAGCCACCCCAACCTTCAGCAACCACTACTCTGATCATCAGTATTGATATCAGACCCTCCACCAGGATATCAAACCAGAAAAAATGATTTGATTTGCTGAAGGTTCAGATGATGCTTAGCATTCATCTCTATTCTTTAGCAAGTGAGTATTTAGTAATAGAGTATTT
Organism: Anoura caudifer; assembly: GCA_004027475.1. NCBI lineage: Eukaryota > Metazoa > Chordata > Mammalia > Chiroptera > Phyllostomidae > Anoura > Anoura caudifer. Next base: position 51,125 of record PVKU01009469.1, on the reverse strand, counting down.
GCTATTCTTTAGCAATAGAGTATTTTGTAATTAAAGTATATGCATATGGGATGGAGCAAAAGTAGGTATACAGTAGTATGTGAAAGAGTTTATTCTTGTATTATTATTTATCAGCTATTGTTTTCCATATGAAAAACTGTGAATCTACTTTTGCCACACTCAGTATATAGTTCGATAGTTCTAAGTCTGATCTTTACATACATGTATCAGAATTGCCAGAATTGCCAAAGATGATGATATAAGCTCTGTCATTGCTTGTGATCATCCAGATAAGTATAGAGTCTATTCTCTCTATAAAGAGAATAAACTGATCAGATCAAGGTTAGAAGCCAAGCGTATGTTAGGATATAAGGAGTAGTTACAGAACAAGAGCATTATACAGGTCCTCTAAGAATCTACTACTTATGCCATCTCTTCTTCACCTTCCGCATCTCTTTATAGCAGGACTCAAAATGCCTGGCTTACTCACATCCCAGCACCAGTAGTTTCTTTCTAATAGAACACAGTGTTATGTTCCACCTAATTTTACATTATAGCCACAAGCCACTGAAGCTCTATAAATATATTGTTAGTTTTTACTTCCTCAGTATTGGGCAAAATCAGAAGAAGAAAAGACTTCTAGAGAAGCAGAAGCCATAGATCTGAACTCGGTACTGGTGCTATGGGCGGATCCCCAACACTGTTATCTGAATCATAACCCGAATGTGGAAGAGTAGGGCACCACTTTTCCATGTCTGGCTTTGGATGGCAGAGAATGTTTCTTATTTTTCTTATCAGCTGGTGTCTCCTTCAAATAACTGCCCATCAACTGAAGTAACCTGATGACATGTATTTCTTGAATATTTAAACCACCTAACCCACACAAACATGATGGCCCACAATATATTTGTGCTCTTTTTTAGATGTGCTTGCCAGGATCATAAGGTAAACCAATTAAGCATGAACAGGAATTACTAAAACACTGGGAATCTTCACAAATTCAAAATGAATGTTGCTAGACTTTAGAAACAAGTACAGCCTGGTCTTCAGAAACCTTTTCTTTCACCAGTCTCTGGTTATGAGCAATTGATTCCTGCTTTTCTCTTATTCAGAAACACAGCTTTTTTCTGACTTTTTAGCCAGAGGTGTCAAACTCATTTTCACCAGGGTCCACATCAGTGTCGTGGTTGCCTTCAAAGGGCCAAGTATAATTTTAGAACTATATAAATATAACTACTTCTTAACTAGGGGCAAGGAGCTTGGCACTGCCGCAGGGTAGAAACAAGGTGCAGGGCCGGATTCGGCCTGCGGGCCTTGTGTTTGCCACCTGTGCTCTAGATGAAATGGCAGTAAACACAGCTTCAAAAAAAAAAAAAAAAGCCCTTGAGCTTAAAACTTTTAGGTATTAGAGAGAGATGGCTGTAATCACTTGTAGTCACAAGCCCAAAAATTCCAAGGAAGAGAATCATTTGTTTAAAGTCATTTATCCAACAGGTAGTAATCAGTAAAATAATAACAATATAACCATCTAAAAAACACTTGAAAAAAATGCTTGCTGACATTTCCAAATATGTTTACTCCATACAGGTATATAAGTTATGCATGTCTTCAAATGGACACTAATCTTCTGTATCAAACCTGCTGTCTTCCTATTTTCCTAATTCCAACTCAGTGGAAATCACTGTTAAGGACATTTACTGAAGCAGCATAATTAAGGTTTTGGAAAGAATGTAAATTTGGTTTTTTAAAATGAGATAAAATGATCTCACCTTTAACAGGAACCTAATCAACAAAACAAACAAACAAGCATAATATAACCAAAGACACTGAAATTGAGAACAGGCTGACAGTCACCAGAGGGGAGAGGGAAGGGAATTTCAGGGGAAAAGGGGAAGGGTTTGGAGCAACAAGTATAAAGGTCACATGGACAAAAACTAGGGGGGTGGAAATGGGAGGGAGGTGGGGAGGGCTGGGGTGGTGGGCTGGGATGGGAGTAAAAGACAGAAAACTGTACAAAAACAACAATTAAAATTAAAAAAATAAAATAAAATGAGATAAAATAAACAGGAATAAAATATGGAAGTGTACAGTATGTGCCTTTCCAAAAAGAAAGAGAAATAGAGATTTATTGAAGCAGAAAAGTTATGTGCAATGAAGAAATAAAGGACTTTCAAAACACAATATATTAAAATTAAATATATTTTGGAAGCTGTTGAATTAGATTTTTGATAATTGTGAAACTAATTGGTGTACCTTTTTTTTCCCTTTGCAGTTCATGTTTCTTTAGCAATTTGACTGAATTGCATTTCAAAATACAAAGCTTGATACTTCTGTGCAAAGCATATCTATTATTAATCACTGAATATTTGTTTAAGTAGTGTTTCAGAGTAATAAATGTTTCTAATTCAATAAAATGTGAAATTTCCAGTAGCAAAATACAATTTATAAAAATATATCTTAACCAAAGTTATCTAGAGTAAAATTAATTTTATTCATATGCTTTTTAGCCTCAGTTAACCATATGTATTTTACTAATTCTATTATACTTCAAATAATTTAAAAAAATGAAATGAGAATCTTCCTTAGAGCTATTATAACCCACCAATTTTAATTACATAGGCATTTCAATATATATAATTAAATATATTTTCATTTTGTTTTTTAGATAATAATTTCATAAAAATTTTTATTAAATATTGCCTTGTCTATGTGCTACTGTGTACACGCATGTCTACATGTTACCACGGTAGTATCACCGTCACAGTTGTTAAAAGACATGAGGACAGCCCTGGCTGGTGCAGCTCAGCGGATTGAGCGTGGGCTGCGAACCAAAGAGTTGCCAGTTCAATTTCCCGCTGGGCACATGCCTGGGTTGCGGGCTGGGTCCTCAGTGGGGGCCACGTGAGGGGCAGTCACACATTGATGCTGCTCTCCCTCTCTTTCTCCCTCCCTTCCCCTCTCTAAAAATAAATTAATTAAATCTTTAAAAAAAAAAGACATGAGGACAAAGGAAATGGTTACTTAGGTAGCATGTCACACTTGTTAGGAGGACAAGTGCTGTGCTCAGAGGGCTCCAATGTTAACGCTGACCCTACCACTTATTGGGTTCGTGACTTTGGGCAAGTTAAATAGCATTTTAGACCATAGATTCTGTCTCTGTAAAAGTTAGCTAATAATCGTACCTATTCCAGTAGGTTCTTGTAACATTTAAAAAAGATAATACTTGAAAAGTATTCAAAAGTGCCTGGCACATCCTGAATAATCAATAAATGTTAGTTTTCATAAATTAAACATTTTAAGTTTTCAATGTTCAAAATAAGAATAATTCATAGAAAGTATGTACTAATTTACAGTTCACAAGTACTGTCACATTAGTGTATACTTTTCTCCTGAAGAATAACTTTGTGTGTAGGTATCAAAATTCTAATTTTACAAATGAGGTAAGGAGGGAAGGAAGGAAGGGAGGAAGGTAAGGAGGGTGAATTAAAAAGCTGTTCTTTGTCAAATATCAGGGATAGGTCTTTCATGTAAGGCAGGTAGTATTATTGAGATGATATTACACATGAGAAAACCATAGAGGGAATAAGAAATTTGCTCAAAATCAACTAATAAATGCAGAAAAAGGAATAAAACCTTCATACTCTGCATTTTAACTATTTCCTCATGGTATATTATTTTTAAATGTGTACAAAGATCATCTGGTCTGTATCTATTAATTCCTCATTGGTTTTATGAAAAGATTAAAATATGTATCCTTCACACTAATCAAAGCAGAGAACAATAGTGCTTGAAATAAATACAATTTTTATTATGGTCTTAATACATCACATGCGGTAAGTCTTCCAAGAAAACAAAATTTCTGAATTATAATGAAGTCACTTAAAAATAATTTCACATACATTTTTATTTCAGAAATAATTCTAGGTATCTAGATTAGAGAAATAGGTCCTATTATTTCTCCTGACTTTTCTAAATTTATAAAAATCAAATCATTAACTTTTTGCCTTTTGCCTCTTTTTCAAATGTACAATAAATGTATAACAGTAATAACCTCATTCCTTTATGGATATAGAATAGTATAGACAATGCATATAAGAAATGTCATATTGTCACAACGATGTTTGGAAATATATTGAAGATGAGGTAGCTGCATGGTGATGCCACCACATGGGTGGATCAGTGTCTTTTGGTAATTTCTGGGATAGTCCTTAAAAAGTATTAGTAGTTATTAAGAAAGTAATCCTAGTTCTCATCACAAGGAAAATTCTTTTTTATTTTCTTTTTATTGTATCTATATAAGATGATAGATACTAATCTATTGTAATCATTTCACAATATATGTAAATCATGCCACCACGCTGTATACCTTAAACTTAAATGGTGATGAATGTCAATTATTTCTCAATGACAGTGAGAAAAATTAATAAATAAGACATGGAATAGCCTCTTAAACTTTTATTAGATTCTACTGTGGTATTGATCCTAGTCCTATAAATCCTCATTTATGTAGCTCTACATTATGTATATAGATTTTTATTTGCAGAGATCAACTGCTAATGTCTCAGTCTATAGCTATAGAATAAATTCTACCTCTAAAATTTTTATTTTAAAATCACTGGGCACATGCACCAAAATTTACTGATAAGATATTGCTATTTAAATTACTATAGTATTCCAGAATCTTCTGTTTACAATGAAAACCTAATTGCACTTCAAATGGATGCTAAATATGATTGAAATGTTTTAATTTCTTTTAAAAAAGCATGCTTGTTTCATAGGAGGATAATCTTTTTAAATATCTTAACCCACTTCTGTTCTTTACTGGTTAAGCTGTACTGCACATCAGGAGGCTTTTTTAACAACTAAGAATCTCACAGTGCTTCCTTATTAACTTTCTCAGCATAGCCTATAAGAGACCAATAGAATAGATTTAAGTGAATAAAAGATGAATGCCTTGTGTCAAGCCTTTTGACATAAAATTCTGATTTTTATGCCAATACTGATGATCTTTACTCTTATTAGACCAAAAGGAAATAGTGATTAGCTGGAGTTTTAGATTTATCAAGTGATGAGAAGAGAAATTACTATGCTATGTTATGCTGTGTTCATTTTTCATTTGCTTTTTTAAACGCTCTTTTTATTCTAACGTGGTGTGTAAAACACAGTGTTTATTTTAAGAACTCTCTATCTCTAATGTCCCCATATGTTCATCCTGTTGGATGACATGTAACAGTGATACTGTAATATGTTGCTCATAGAATTTTCCTGGGTATAAAATGAAAAGTGCAAATGTGAATGTATTTCTTTTATTATAAATAGTAAAATACACAACATTATCTATTATTTGAAACCTTTGGGAATTGTTATGATAAATGGGTTTGTTTAAAGTTATACATGTCAAACTCTAATTTTTGAAGAAGTAAGTGTACTTGGTATAATACACTAAATCTATTTTTGATGATATACATACATTTCAGAATTTAGAGGCAATATAATCATTATTCAAACAGCATGGACACCTAAAAGACAGAAATGCGCATATGCTTCTATACATTTATGTGTGTATACATATATACACACATATACACATATGCATGTGTGTATACACATATACATATAGGTATATGTGTGTATACCTATATGTATATGTGTATATACATATATGTGTGTATATAATCTATAACATATAATATATATGAGGTCTGTCCAGAAAGTATCCAGCCATGTAATATAAAAAGTAGAGACATTTATTGAAGAAGATACAAGATCAAGAAACATTGTACATAGAATAATGATGCCTCAATCCCCTTCAAAGTAGGCATTTTGGGACCTCATACAATTCTCCCAATCACCATCAGCTTCCCGGTTGTATTTTCCTAAATCTCATCAATGGTCTGAAATCTCTTCCCTTTCAAAGGTGATTTTAGTTTTGGAAAACGTCAGAAGTTGCAGGGAGCAAAATCTGGGTTGCAGGGGACTGAGTCACCTGGGTTATTTGATGTTTTCCCAAAAAACCCTGTGTAAGACATGGTGCCTGAGTAGGTATGTTGTGATGAAGCTGCCAATCACCAGTTGCCCATAGCTGTGGTCTTCTGAATCATCCAAATGGTTTTCACAGAGGAATATTCAAGCGTAATGCAAAATTTGATGCAGATTCATTCCTGTAGTTGCTCAGTCATTTTGAATGCCATTGCTACATAGTACACATGCTCACTCAATGTCTACCACCCCCACTGACTATTACAGTGAAGCTATCATTGTTCACACATGTGCATTCCACTCCACTCTTCTTGGCTGCCAGGTTACATAGATGTCATGCAAACCATTATAATTATATTAATAATGGGTGGAATTTTTCTGGACAGACCTCATATATCTTTATATACATATATAACTAGATTATTAGTTATCAATATATGATTACAATCATATTTTTGGTAAATTTTTACATATAATTTACACATATCTATTCAATTAAAATTTCCATGTATCCCTTCAAAAAAAGGAAGGGCATTTGATGTGAATACTATTTTTCCTACTTTGCACATGAGGGAGTCATGGCTTAGAGGAGTAATGTACTTTGCTTATGTTCACAGTCATCATCAAAATTCAAACTGATCTGGTGAGAAATATGTATTCTTTCCACCTTGTTATGTTACTTTGACTTTTTAAAATGTCATAGCTTTTCATCTCTTTTCATTGAATGATTTTTCTGATTTTATTATAATATTCCACTAGTGACTTTTTCATTATAATCTTTAATAATAAGTATTATGCACTTTTGATAATTTTATTATGTTAGGTTAATACTTTTACTCATGGTAAATATCAATTTTCTTGGTGTGTTTTCTATGCATATATCAGTTTTCTAAATTGTATGGATTGGCGATATACATTCCAAAACACATATCTAAATCTTATACAATAAAGATGCAGAGAATAGGGAACCATGGTGTAGATATAAGATATAAAAATATAGAGTTAGTAAACTTGGCTACTGGAGATGTTTCTAAAATATTCTTCCATAAAACTGGATTAACATACATTTTAAAATTAACCATTGTGAGACCATAAGAAGATAACATATATGAAAATGTTTTGTAAACTGTAAGGTCATCTATAAATGTTAATAGAAATTATACTAAAATTAAATCTATAATTTTAATAGAGTGTGAATTATTTATGTTTATAAATATAACTAAAGAAATGTAAATATATATACTATAAATTATAGAACTATAAATTACTATTACTATATATCTATCACTTATATAACAATATATTACAAACCTTGACATTTTAACTTGAAAATATGAACACTTAACAATCTACTAGGAACTAGTTTGCATTGAAGTTTGTTCTTTTCATTACTCTGATATCAGTAAGAGAAACTAATATCAGTTCATGCTATAAACAGATTTGGAATGAATTTCAAGATATATTTACTTAACCTCTTTTGCAGTTTTTAGTACTCTGTTGAGAGTGGAATTTTCAAATTAAACAATTATTAAGAAAATTACGGTGGAATTTAAAAATATATATTGTCTGCATTTCCCCATAGACAATTGTAAATGAACAATAAAGTAATTTATTTAAATATATATTGTAATTGAAAATGTCTTTAATGACTTCATAATTATTGAAATTTACATAATTTATGACTGTTTCATACTATAGGACACATCTAAATCTAGAGAAGCCCATTAATAGATATATCAGAATTCAATGTAAAAAACAAATGTCTACATAATTTATGCAACTAGAATAACTTATTATAACATACAATATTTACTTCATTTATAATTTTTTCTTTTACATAACATGTTGATATTTCCAGCCATCCTATTGCAAGACAAGTATTTTCTCTACTTTGAGAGTGACAGATGTGCACTCTAAAGTACTTTCCAGGGGTCATAGGGTTTTCGCATATGGGACTCAGTGCTGGAATCTTGATCTCCCAAATCCCTGTAAATGAGAGCAAGATGTTGCCTTAAATGCTAAGGGAGCTGAGTATACTCATTAGGATTACTATAATCTCTTGATAAGTGGAATCAAGCAAAAATTTCAAGGATTTTAAGGATGAGCTTTTCTATTTCTACGACAACCTTATAAACAAGATAGAGTATTGAGTATTGTAGACTAAATAAAAGCACATTTATTATGATGCAACTCTGGATAGTCATTTGACAATATTCAAATAGTATTAATCACTCATTGCATATGATATAAAGTTTGTTATTACTATACAATATAAACTGAAGTGATTTAACATAAATATTCATCCAGTCAACAACTATTTATTGCATGCTCAGTATGTGCCAGGCACTGTTCTAAGTATTTAGGATTCATCAGTGAACAAACACATGTTCCTGCTGTCTTGGAATTAACTTGTTAATCAGAAATAAATGACTTTAAACTGTAAACATAACAGAAGTATGGTGGTTGGTAATGTGTTCTATTGGAAAAAGAAAGCAAACCCAGTAATGCCAATTAGGAATGACAAAAATATGGTGAAGGGAGCTCTTTTATATAATATAGCCAGAGTAAGCATAATGAAAAGGTGATGTTTCAGCAAAGTCTCAGTATGAAGAGACAGTGAGTCAGACAGATTACCAGAGAAGGCAGCTCCAGGCAGAGGAATCTCCTGCAGCAAGAGCACTTAGTAGTTTGCCTATTGCCCTGGTATATCTGGAGAAGAAAGCCAGTATGACTAGAGAAGGGTGGGCAAGAGGGGGGAAAATGGCAGACGGGGTACAATGGGAAACACTCAAAAGATTTTCCGGAAGAAGAGTAACATCACCTGCTATGTATTTTATCAAAATCACACTGAGTATTTTGTTAGTAATAAAACATAGAGGGAGGCACAAATTGGGAAGCTGGGAGACCAATGGGAGGCTAATAAACCAATTCAAGTATAAGATGATTATTGGCTTGAACAAAACATAGATGGTTTACAGGTATATAATTCCAGATGTTTTTTAAGGGAGAGTAAATGTGATTTCCTGACAAAGTGAGTATGGTATGTCATAGAAAAAGTAGAGTCAAGAATGACACTGAGTTTTTCTATCTTCAGGAATCTATAGGGTGGAGTTGTCATGTCATTACCGAGATGGGGCAGGCTGTGGTAGAAACAGGTTCAGAGGAGGGAGACATCAGAAGTGCTTGGTTTCAAGCATGTTGTGGTTTATATTGCCTAACAGTTTTACCAAGTAGGAAGTGGATATACGAGACTGGAGCTATAGGAAATGAGCTGGACTGAAGATGTAAATACGGAAATACCTGCAGAAGAGTGGTATACGACAGGAAGAGACTGAAGAAGTCAGCCAAGGAGAGAGTGTAGGTTGCTCATAAAAGGTCCAATGGTCGAGGCCTGGATCACTCCAACATTACGTGTTCTGGAGGAAGAGGAAGAGTCAGTAAAATAGAATTTTAAAAAAAGAAAAGTGACTCCTAGTGAAGTAGAAGGAAAAGCAATGAAATGTGGTTTCCTAGAAGCCAAGTGAAGAAATTACAAAATAGAGCACACAGTAAACTGAGTACACAGAAACAGCCACTAGCAAGAATAGTTTCATTGGGGGTAAAAGAGAAGAACATAATCTGAGAGTGGTTGAAGGGGGACATGGGAAGAGAACTATTAGACACTGAATATGTAGGGAATTATTTTCAGAAGTTTGACACAAGGAGAAGAAACAAAATACAACAAAAGTTTGTATTTGTTTATTTTTTAAAGATGAAATAAATAATCTTATTTATATATCATTGGGTATGATCTAGTAGAGAAGGGGAAATTTATGATGTAAGACAGAGGATAATTCTAGAACCAAAATTCTTGAATAGGGAAGAGAGGATGGGATGTAGTGAACAAGCATAGGGATTGGCTTTAGATAATATCAAATTAATGTGTGTTTTGTAATTCTATATTTAAAGATGCACATGGAATTCTTAGTTTCCATACATTCAAATATATTTATAATTAAATGCAAATTAATAACTATGTATAAAATTGTCATAATCCCTATAAAGATAGAAACAAGATGTATCACCACAATGTAGCATTTGGCTGAATGTAATTAAACCATGTTCAGTGTTTGGGACATATGCATTACAGTGACCCATTAAACAAACATTTAATGAGTGTTTGCTGCATTCTTTAATTCGTTCCTGAGTAGGTGTTGCTCCTTTTCAGGACCAGGGATTAAAATAAGACTAATTAGGGCTCATTGGATTTCACACATGTTTATAAATGCTTTAAATTTTTTACTAGACTACAGCAAGGCACTTACCTTGGAGACAATCATGACATGATTTTTAACATCTGATTTTTTAATGAGTTGGGATTATTCTTCAAGGTAAGTTTTGCTTCTTGAACTAAGCTCCATACTTCATTTTAATTTTGTACAATGCATGCTATGAATTAATTCATTACCTATTTAGGCATCTTTCCAAAATTTATGTTCAGAAAGGATTAAAGCAGATATATACATATACAAAATAAATTTTTAAGTTATGTCATCAAATGACAATTTTCATAACAATAACAAAAATATTGACCAGAGTTAAAATCCAATATTAAATAAATACATATTACTTTAAAAGTGATACATAGAAATATTTTCCTGGAATAGCATATCAAAAAATTTTGTATGACTCTACTTATTCTTAAATATTAAATTTCACATTTGATTAAACAATATAACAGTTATATATGTTCACCTTTGTCTACTTAAATTTCCTATTTCTCATTAAAAAGTATATTTTGTTTTCTAATGGTTTTGTAATTTTAATTATTATATTATGTTTTGAGATAATCTATTTATATTGCTTTGATATTATATATTAGTTGCCTCCTAATACAATTTTTAATTATTCACATACATTTACACATATGCATGCCAATTTCTAAATATCACCCATACCACAGCAAAGTTATTAGCACAAATTTGTGGCTTTTGAATGTCCTTCAGGCAGTTTGACTATTCTTTTCTGACAGTATCATATCTTCAGGGCTTTATTTCTTTCAAATAGTATATGTTATTATGTATCTTACATGTTCTTATTTACCATCAACATTTTCTACTCTTAAAGGCATTTACCCCTTCTTAAAACTTCCGTGTTCTGTTTCTCCAATTTGTGAAGCTGTCTGTGTAAAGAAGAACCTGACTTTAATTCAATACTTATTTATATTGTCTTTATTATCCACATATCATGCAAGGATATAATTACCATGAAAGAATCTGTTCTTGGCATATAGTTGATTCTCAACAAGTATTGGTTAATTGGGTGAATGAATTCATATTTGCACTCACATGTAAGACTATTTTCTGCATTAATGAGAACACAAGTTCAGCTGCTGCAGCAAAGAATAAGAATAACGGTGACCTGAGATACAGTGAATATCAATACGTCAGGAATTCAAGTTCCTTCTAACTCACTGCTCTGATACTTTATATGGCATTACTCAGACCTACATGGTCTGCAAGGTATCACAACCATAGCTGTGGTCAAGCCAGTGAGAAGAGAAGACAGTCTTTGGGAGGGCACACTCTTTCATTTCAAGGTTACACGTTCGTTGCTTTGATTAGCACTGCATTAGTTAGATTTAGACACATGCCCTGGACCTGCTGCAAGAAAGTCTAGGATTCTGATCTTTATTGTAGGTGGGCCAGTGTCCTATTAAAAATTAAAGATTCATAGATAAGTGCCTTTAACATTTCATGTAGTAAGAACTGTACTAGCATAATCAATATGTTTAAAAAATATAATAAAAATTGAAGGATTCATTACTAAAGAAAGAAGCGGAGGTTGTAACAGCTTCTGTCTTTTCATTTCTTTATAACCATTTATTATTTTTCATATTTTTTTCATTTTAAGCCTTTGATTCAAAAAACAAATTAACCACACTATTGAAACTCTTAAAAAAATAAAGTGCAGCACAATCAACTTATTTTACCAAATAAGAAAATATAACAGGTTGTTTACAATTATATTAGAGGAAACTAAAGACTTGTTTTATATTTTCTTCTAATTTTGATTGTAATTAATCATATTCAATAAATCCAGAAAAAATCTTAATCAGCTATAGCAAATACATATACATAGCACATATATCTGTATATATACATATATATCTGTATACATACATATTCATACTATATACATACACATGCACACACACATACCCGCTCACTCACATTACTTTCCCCCTCAAAGGCATTAGCATCTTCTTAAAGTTCTAATAGTTGAATGTACCAATTTGTAAAGTTTTTATAGCTGCCTGCTTGAAGTGCTTCTGTTTATTTATTTTTGTGTATTTGTTTCTAAAGAATTTTTTAAACTTCTCACAGGGGCTGCACAAGATAGATGCTGTACACCCATCAATACATTTTTAAAGAGACAATAAAGGAGGGCAGAAAATATGCAATTGATTATTTTAAAATGAAAGCTCTAAATATTTAGGTAGGGGGTGTGAGAGAGATCATTGGTGATTTTTGTATGATGTTTTTGAAAGGATATAGAAGAAACAATGTAACATTTTTAAAACTTTTTTTATTTATTTATCTTTAGAGGGGAAGGGAAGGAGAGAGGGAGAGAGGGAGAGAAATATCAATGTATGGTTGCCTCTCATGTGTCCCCTGCCGGGAATTGGCCTGCAACCCAGGCATGTGACCTGACTGGGAATCGAACCTTGATCCTTTGGTTCATAGGCCTGCGCTCAATCCGCTGAGCTACACCAGCCAGGGCGCAATGTAACATTTTACATTATGATTATAAACCATGAAAGCTATACATGAGAACAATAATGAAATGTGCAAAAACTTCATTCATTTTAGAAAAGAATGTGGCTCCGAAACAAAATTTCTGCACAAAGTAACCAGAAGCAATAATCATTATTGGCTCTTTTATTAATCTTAAAAATCAATTTTAAACAAATAAGAATTGGTATGGAGTCAGCCCCTGTGTGGTAAACACAGATATGACATGGTGTCATTTTGTTGATATGTACTTAAAAAGCACATAGTTTTATATACTCCTCAGGGGCTTTTCTGATCTTTCACATGTAATTGAAATATACTATTTTTTGCCCCCTGGAATTTAGTTTATTGTGAGGCATGCTTTAATATTATACAGCACAAATCCTCTAGGAAGTTAATAAAGTAGTTGTTAGCTGCTGTTGGATTCATCCTTGTTGCAAGGACTAAATTGCCCTGTTCTTAATTGTATAGACTGCTATTGAAGCTTTTATACCTGTAATAAAATAAAGTGGTCTCTGAAGAATGATAATTAGGAGGAGATCATTCACCTCTTATTTTCTAAGGGAAATGTCTTTGCTTCCATGGAGACATGTTTTATGTAATACGATGAAAGTAGAATGAATACATGAGAGGAGAGAAGTTAAACAGTGCAGTTTCATTTATAAGGGTTACTGACACGAGGATTCATTCAGTTCCAATGGAATCACCATAGCGTAATTGCAAAAGTAGCTGTTCTCTCCCAACAGCCAACTAAACACTAGCAATGTTGTCAACAGCATAAAACTGGTGCTGATATACGTAATTTTTTCTCCTTTTAACATTATAATTAAGATGTTTGTTCCTCAGTTTCCATATTCAGACTATCTCTACCAACTACAAATTGGTCTCCTTGGTGCAAGGGTGATTGTGCATTGGCACATTAAAACATAAAAAGAAGATAGAATCTAGTGAGAAAATATTGAAACACTTCAATAAATGTATAGATGTTTATATAACATTGAATGTTTTTCTCCCCTACAAAGGTAAATACATTAAAAATAAAATTAAAATGTGCTATATCCAATGTTGAAATACAGTAAGAAATAACTTTATCATCATCGACATCATCAATATTATCCTAATCAACATGAGCAGACTAACAAAAAGTACCACTTACAGGCACTTACTATGCTCCAGGCTTTTGTTCTTTTTTTTTTTTTTTTTTAGGGAAACATGAATAAGCTCATTTGATATTCACAATAACTCTATGAAGTAGGTACTATTTTCTTTTTTATATTTTACTCTGAAAAAGATTTCATATAACTTGGCCAATGTCACAGCTGTATGTTGAAAAAAGATTCATCATATATAAAGTAAATCAGCTAGAGCTTTGCTAATTAATAATAAATGAATCATCCTGATTACAGTTTTTTGTTTTTGTTTTGAATAAATCCATCTTGTCCTGTTATTGGCACACAAAACATTAGGTAGATTCCTAGCAGAAGATTCAGGAAAAGGGGGAAATTAAAGTAAGTTTGGGATCTTAAGACAGGCCAAGCATTGAGATCCCGTTTGTGCACATGATCCCCTGCCAGTCCCACACAACTGTTGCAGACATGTTCTCCCACGTGGGAAGTGTGTGCACACCAAGAATGAAATGTAACACAGTGAGTGCCGGAGGCAATCAGTGCTGGAGGCTGTTTTGGACTCAGGACTAACTAGCCTTCCCATGCTCCTGTAACACCTGTTCAGATTGCCCAGGTCTTGGTGTCTATGTTTCATAATACCTATTTCTTTATTTCATGTGCTGTTGGGCCCCAGTCTTAAACCACTAAATATTGTTCATGTATTTCTGTAATCCATTCCAATGTGGGCAGTCTCTTAAATATTCTAACAAACACAGGTTTGGCTGCCTGCTGCAATGAAAGCCAAACTCGTGGTGTTGATGAAAAGGAAAGTGGTTTATTCTCAAGTGCTGGTGACCTGAGACAATGGTGGATTCCTATCCTCAAAACCCATCTTAGTATTTCAGTGCAGACAAGGGTTTTTAGCACGAGGCAGAGGGAAAGTAGCACAGAGAAATCTAGAGGCAGAGTTGTTGTCATGCAAGGAAAGGGGGTTGTCACATGCAGTCAGCATTCTGGTCAGCTTTAATAAGTATCTTGATTTTAGGGAATCCCCAGGCCCAGGAAGGATGTGGAATGGCAGGATCCTGCAATATGCTCAAAATGGTGTTAGTGATTTGTGGTGGGCATGACGAACCAGGCCTCTGTCCTAAGGGATACATTCTGCTCCATATTTCAGGGAGGATGTGCGGGGCTTTTTGCCATAGGCCTTGATGTGGATCTTTATGATCATCCTTGAGTTGGTTACCCGATTTTTTGTCAGACCTCCTGAGGTCTTGAGGCCAGGCCACTTCTTAGGTTCACATGGGAACCAAAACTGCAGACCCCTGTAATAGTATACCAAAAAACTTCTACATGCAAGCTTTAATTTTAAGAGAAGATAATAATGAAGTTAGAATAACAAACTGGATTCAACATCTACAAAGATTAAAAATAAGTAGCATAATGCATCCTTCCCCATTATAATATCATTGAAATATAAATTTTCACTATCGTATTTTCAATTGTTTCAGTGTTCTACAAAAGCACTTTAGACAAAGTACTTGTCAGGAAAAATACATAGCAGTATATATGGTATTGGATATTTGATGACTAATGCTTAAAAATATCCTTAGAGAGAAAACTGGACCATTTAGGGTTCTCATAGATTGTTGCAAACTCAAAAATATTATCAAAGCAATAAAATCTTATTCTTAGGAAATTAAATATAGGATTTCTTCTCACAATTTTCAGCTTTAGACATGTTAATTAAAGTTAAACAATAGAATGACTAATCACTTTCAAATATGGACTCAAAAAAGTGAAGGACATAAGGCTTATGTACAACTCTCAGCTAAACTGTGGATGATTATACAGCAAAGTGAATTGCCAGCACATTTGTCATGATTTATGAATATATTGTAGAGATAATTTTTATAATAACTCACAAGAAATTGAAAAACTAAGTCCTTGCCTCATTCATCTTACCATGTTTATGAAGCCCTTGAAGTAAGAAAATTGAAGGGCATCATCAGGTCAAAAGCACCTGTTTCTGGTTTTGCACTCACAGTTACAGACTCATCACTCTTCTCCTCCAAATTATGGAGACTTTATAATATATTGACAAGCAAACTACTTATACATTATTTTCCTGTTCTACATACTCACTTTCTGATTAGTTAGGTCAAATAAAAAAAGAGCAATAAAATTTACATATTTCTCATGTAAAATTTACATATTTCTCATGTAAACATTCACCTGTTTACATTCACCTTATTTGATCATAATATGTCCAATATTATTCTATAGAAATCTATCACACTCAGCTCTTTTAGAATATTTCACTGGTATGTTGTGTTATATCTTTGCTTATTAAACAGTGTTTTATTTATTTTAAAAGTATTTTCTAATAGGTACAGCAGTTTTACTCTCTGTAAATCCATAGATTAAGCAGTATTTGGCTTGACTGTTAGAAAATGCCTAGATGTTTTCCAGGAAAACAAAGAAAGGAATAACATCTCAGGATGAGAAAATAGATTATATTAGTAAAGGCATAGATGTATCAAGTTATGGTGTGAATTAGTACAATTACAATGTGTTTTAAGGAGGTATAAAGTATTGCCAGAAAGTTAAGCTAATGTGAAAAACTGACAAGAGTAAGGATAATAACAAATCTTTAAATATATTTTTCCTAGTGCCAAATATGAGAGAAAATAGTTTCCCTCTCCTTTTTCCTGTAACATTTTCTTGTAATTTAAAGTTGTAATCGTAGCCCAAGCTGGTGTGGCTCAGTGGATTGAGCGCTGGACTGTGAACCAAAGGATCACCATTTGGATTCCGAGTCAGGGCACAAGCCTGGATTGCAAGCTAGGTCCCAAGGAGGGGGTACATGACAGGCAACCACACATTTATATTTTTCTCCCTGTCTTTCTCCCTCCCTTCCCCTCTGTCTAAAAATAAAATAAAATCTTTTTTAAAAAGGTGGGGAGACAGGTAAAAATTTAAAAAATAATAAAGTTGTAATTGTAAACCTTTTATCTGTCTTCAAAATGTATGCAAAGCATCTAAAAGCTAAGACTCTTGCTGGTTTTGCATACTAGGAATCTTTCTTGGGGTCCTTGGAGCAATCTTTGAAATGTGAACATCAGGATGGACTATACCCTTGTCTCCTTGTTTCTGTGTTTCTAAACACCTGGCTACAACATTTTGCTTGTTTTACAGATATGTGATTATTTTTAGGTTGAATAAAACAACTATCCTGTATGTAATGCATTATATCTGACTGTCTATATAAAAATGTGAGATTTCTTTCTGTTGTAGCAATACTTTCTGCAGATATCTTTTGCACACTGAAGTCTGGTTTAATGCTTATGAAATAATAAAATATTTTTTCTTTTTTACATTTGCAGAAGGAATTTTAGAAATGGTAGAAGATTTTATTTTCAATCATTTCCTTAACACAGCACAACCAAAATTTTTGTGTGCCTTGATCAAAATGTTGAAGTTCATTATTAGAGAAGTGTATTGAACTTTTGAAGAGTGATGATGTGAATAGGTGTTTTAAAAATAAATTATAGTGGTAACATGGATACTGGTTTTCAGGAAAGGGTAAAGACCAATAAACACCTTTAAAAATATTATAGTATTCTATGTAAAAGCTTAGAGACTAAGTTAAATTAGTGATTCTGGAGATAGAAATGTCTAAGACAGAAGCCAAAGTCTTTAGGTAGAAAGACACAATATAATGCAATTAATACTGGGGATGCTGTGAGGTTAACAATAATTTATGACAATATATTTGATATTAGCCTTTGCAACAAATATAAATAATAATAATAAGTTACCGAGTGACTACTACACACCATAAACTGTTGTAAGCGCTCATATGTACTAAAATTATCCTTGCTACAATCCTATGAAGAAGGTTATATTACAATGTTAGAAATAGAGAAGCCGAGACAAATTTTTGGGCACCTGGCCAAGGTTTACAAAAGAGAACTGAGGATCTATGGTAAATAGTAATGTAATAAAAACTGGAAAATATATATATAAAGAAAAATTACAGGGGTGTATGTATACACTTGGGGTGTTGACAGTATTAAGACCAGTTGAAGAAAAAACATTTCACTCAGAATACTTCTTGGAAGACTGATCTATTTATAATTTTTCAAAAGCTCACTAGAAGGATTACTAGGTGATGAGGTATAGGTGTGCCCACCAGAGCATAAATATCACTGGAACTAGCAATGATCAGAGCAAAACTAGCACTGATGAGAGTCATGCAAACTAGCAAAAAGCGTCCATGTCAATAAAAACTCTTTTGGAAAAGAACTAAAAGAATCTTTGGGGAAATTTTTCCTTTTCCTTCTCTAGAAAAATGCTAGCAAAATTTCATGAGTAACTATGGACTATGGTGCAGAAACAGTAAATAGTGTGTCTGTAAATGTATTTGTGTATGCATACATATAATACATGAGGTGTATAGATAAATATATGTTATTTATTCTAAATCAAATTGACTAAGCATGCTATGAATTAATATATCTGTTAAAAAACGAAATTCTGTCTCTGCTATTAATCTCTCCGAATGTTCCATCCTTGAAGTAACATTGAGCAAAACCTATCAGTTAACTTTCTATTAGTCTCATTACTCAATCTGAGATGTCATTAACTAATCTGCTTTGTTGCACCATGATGACCAAGGGCATTTTACAAATGTAATTGCGTACTATAATTGCAAAAGGAGATATGCTGCAAAATACCATTTTTTAAAAGAAATTCCTAAATATAAGAACTCAGAGCACTTACGAAAGCCATGGAAATGTAGTTCAGAATGTCAACTGAAGAACACATATACACTATATAAATCATAAATATGAGGAAAAAATCACTAAATATAAGCAAAATATTTTCATTTGGAATATTTAAACAAAGGGAGAAAAAGTCTAGATTGAGTTTAGGAAGGGAAGGTATTGAATGGAGTAACTCCAAAAAAAGCATCAGATTACTCACACAGCCATCCAAGTGGTCCTAGCTTAATTTTATTGTTCCCTCTAATTTACCAGTCCAAAATTCACCCACTCTTGCAGAAATTTGAAATTAACTTAACAAAGGAAAAGGCACCATTTCATAATTTGGGTGAATTTTGGAATAACAAATATTTCACTAATTCAAATTACATACAATTCATTATATGGGCTTTAGAGGATCATCAATCAATGATAATATTAAAGTAAAGTTAGAGTCTTCTCTCTTCTTAAGAGGTAAGAGGAAAATAGTATCACATTCCATATTGAGAGCAGATCTCTACTCTTGATGAAAAGGAAGAAGAAAGAATTTTAGCAAGAATCAGAAAAATTTGATGAATCATTAAGCATTAAATTTTATAGTTTTATACTTAACATTCATAAGACTAATTTGAAACTTGAAATGATATATCAGTTATTAAAGCTTACTTTGCTTTTATGTATTTTGTAAATATAAAAAACAAGCAGATTAAATTACCTGGAAAATTGTATATTGAAACACCTCAAATACTGGCTAAATATATCAAAAGTCATTGACAAGATATAACATACCCTTAAATATCAGAAACAAAAAATCAGAAACACAGACAGTGAAATTCTAACTGCCTGAGGGTGTGTCCATTGATATGTGTGCATAGCACAAGGGAGTGTAGATTGCAAGTTTTATTTCATGCCCATCCAAACACAGGGTGAATATTCTTGGTTCCATTCAGGGTCATCACTAGAAGTGAGACAACTCCTTATGAAGGAAGAAACTTTAAAAGCTATATCAATGGAGTTCTAGAAACAAAAATCCCCCTGGCTTAGGAAAAAGGAAAAAGGAATAAAGAAACAAAGAAAAGAATGCTTTGCTTTGCTATGTATGACTGGGCTGTGGAAGGAAAAAAAAAAAAAAAAAACAACATTTCTCCATTGTTCTTAGGTCAGAATCCATATTATTCATGTAGTTTCCAAACTCAGGAGTTGACAAATGTGCATAAAATTGATCACAGTCTGTGACAAACTCGGGTGTTTGCCAGATGATACTCCTGAGAATAGAAAGTTTGTGCAAAGCTAAGCAGATGCAACTTCATTTGACGGACACACAAATCTCTCAACCATAAAGTATATGAGCAAAAATTCACTATTAGAACCAGCAGACAAAACAAAATACAAAGTATGAAACAAGAATTTTAGAAAATAGGACATTTTTATGGAAAATATAAATATGTATATATAATCAAATCCAAAAAAGAAAAAACAACTATAACAAGCACACTTGAAAAAGTAGACAAATTTGGAAACAAAATAAATTTGAAATAAGTAAATTTGGAATACAAAATCTAGAAATTAAAAATAAGGAATATATTGATTTAGAAGTTTTATTTATTAGGTTAACCTCATGATAGGCTAATAAAACTAGTAAACTAGAAAGTGATGGAAGAAGACTTCACTTTGGGTGACAAACACACAATACAATACACAGATGATATATTATAGAATCATACACTTGAAACATAAAATTTTATTAACCAATGTCACCATGATAAATTCAATAACAAAGGTAAAAAATAAAAGCAGATTTAAGGAAATTTTTTAAAAATAGATTAAAAACCAAGGAAGTGAACTCTTCACTTTGGGTAAGGAATTGGAGGTAAACATTCCATCCTAAAGAAGTTAATAGCTAACCAGACTGAAAAATTAACAACTTCTAGAATAATTAAGAGAAGTAAGGACATGGGGAAAACTGCCACTCCCAAGACTGGAGAGACAGACGAATGAATAAAAGGGGTCACGGCTTAACAGAACAAAGATTCACAAATGGAAGAAGCAACAGGAACCAGTGTGAGAGCAGCAAAACCTAAACTGTAATTAATTAATTGCTGAAGCCTTAGCATGAACAACTCTGAAAGTTAGAACTTCATGGGGACCCAGTTGTAGGGTAGTCCCTACAATTTTCAGTACTTCAGCAGGTCTTCACCGTAAATATCAGAGAAAGGTCCTCCCTTGCTTCTGGCAGAGGGAGAGGAAAAGGAACTGTTTTGAAATACAGTAGAGCACTCCATTCTTAACAAGGCCCGTCCATGTGAGAAACCAGTTAACTGGAGCTTAACAAGGTGTACTTTTACACTTTGTTAATTTTTACAGCCTAATTGACCAGAAAAGTGGGTAATATTCAACTCCAGTCATCTCTAGCCTTCAGCGTGGGAGAAAGGAAAAACCCAAATCTAGCCCACTAAAGCTATCCTATCCCAACTATGGGGAGATAAAACAAAAAACCAAAACTGAGAAACACTTACAAAGCTAACAGTTTAGAGGCATAGGATCACCAAAAGACATAATCATAGGGCTACAGAATGCTTCCCTTCTCTCCACAGCAGTTCCTTTTACCTTATATGTTACATGCAGCTATCAGGAAAAAATAAAGAGGCATGCCAAAGAACAAAAAGCACAATCTGAAGACAAAGAGGAAGCATCAGAACCATACACAGCAAGGATGCTGGAATTATCAGACCAGGAATTTAAAACAACCACGATTAATACACTAAAGACTCAAGGGGTAAATTAGACAATATCTAAGAACAGTAAGTGGAGACATGAGCATCCTAAGAATGAGAAAACTAAACAAATGAGACCACATCAAACTAAAAATTTTTGTAGAACAAAGAAACCATCAACAAAATAAAAAGTCAACCTACAGAATGGGAGAACATATTCACTGATATATCTGATAAGGGGTTAATATCCAAAATTTATACAACAGTTACAAAACTCAACCAAAAAAATCCAATTAAAAAGTAGGCAAATGACCTGAATAGCCACTTCCCCAAGGAGGACAAACTACTGGGCAATAGACATATGAAAAGATGCTTATTGTCACTAATCATCAGAGAAATGCAAGTTAAAACCACAATGAGATACTATCTCACACCTGTCAGAATAGCCATCACCAATAAATCAACAAATAACAAGTGCTAGTGAGGATGTGGAGAAAGGGGAACCCTTTGCCCTGTTGATGGGAATGCAGATTGGTACAGCCACTGTGGAAAGCAGTATGGTGATACCACAAAAAATTAAAAATGGATCTGCTTTTTGACCTAGCAATCCCACTCTGGGAATGTATCTGAAGGAACCCAAAACACTAATTTGAAAAAACATAAGCACCCTATTTTTACTGCAGTGTTATTTACAATCCCCAAGATATGGAAGTAGCCCAAGTGTCTTCAGTAGATGATCAGATAAAACAACTGTGGAACATTTACACAATGGAATACTGCTTGGCTGTAAAGAAGAAGAAAAGTTTACCCTTTGCAACAATATGGATGGACCTGGAGAACACTATGCTAAGTGAAATTAGCCAGTGAGAGAAAGACAAATACCATATAATTTCACTCATATGTGGAATCTAATGAACAAACTGAACTAACAAGGAAAATAGGGGCAGACTCATAGATGGAGAGCAGGATGGCAGCTGGGGGGCAGCAGAAGTGAGGGGGTGGAGTGATTGAACAAAAAGGGAAAAGGACTCACGGACAACAGTGTAGCAATTGTTGGGGGAGGGGAGTATAAGGAGACTAAACAGAATGGAAAAAATACAATAAAGTTTTTTTTTTAATTGAAAAAGAAATGCTAAAGATTAAAAAGAAAACCATAACAGAAAGGAAGAATGCCTCATTAGTAGTCTGGACACATTTTAAGAAAGAATCTGAGACTAAGGGTACCTCTAAAAATGAAGAGCAATAAGAACAAAGAATAAAAAGACAGAATTAAATATCCAAGACAGTGGGACAATTACAAAAGATAAAATACATGTATAATTGGAATACCAAAGAAGGAAGGAAGATATAAAAGTAATATTTAAACCAATGATTAAAAAGTTCTTCAAATTAATGTCAGACACAAAACTACATATCCAAGAAACTCAGAGAATGAAATGATAGGTAAATGCCAAAAAATACACCTATGCATAATATGTTTAAACTATATAAAAGCAAAGATACAGAAAAAACCTTACAGAAGAAAAAAAATTACTTACCTCTAGATGAAAAAGATGACTTATATCTGTCTTCTCAAAAGTAGTGTAAAGAAGAAGATGGAGCACAATATTTAAAATGTTGAGAGAAAATAAAAATCTCACCAGTTCTGCACTATGCAAAATTATCCTTCAAGAATGAAGGAGAAATAAAGACTTTTAGAGACAAACACTAAGGAAAGTTGTTGCCAATAGACCTGCCTTGCAAGAAATGTTAAAAGAAGTTCTTTAAAGAGAGAAGGAAAATAATATAGGTTAGAAATTTGATTTATACATATACAAGAAAGATAATGAAAGTAAAAGAAAAATTTTCATTTTTCTTATTATTCATTGATGTAACAGATAATAGTTTGTTCAAATAATAGGAACATTGAATTCAATTATGTGAGCTTATAAATTGAGTATATATATCTATATCATTAAATTTTCAAATGCGTGTCTGTGTATGTTCACATCTAGTTATAAGTAAAGTGAATGACAGCAATGATAATGGAGGAGAGAGAAGAATAAAAATAATTTTGCTGTTATTAAGTAAGTACTCACGCTCCTTGTGAAGTAGTATAGTGTTATTTGAAAGTAGATTTGGGTTAGTTGTAAGTGTATATTGCAAATTTAGGACAATTGTTAGAGAAAAAAGTATATTCAATACACTGTACTAAGAGAGCAAGAGAAAAATCAAATCATAGAAAATGCTCAATTAAAACCATAAAATATGAAAAATGAGTGGAAAATAAAAATGCAAGTCTAAAGAGCATGGACAGCAAACAGAAAACACTAAAAAGTATGATACATGTTAATTCACTTATCAATAGTCACTTTGCACATCAATGGTCTGAATACAATTAAAAGACATTGTCAGAATGGATCAAATGCATGACAATATATGTTGTTTAAAAGAGAACTACTTTAAATATGAAGACATACATAAATTAAGAGTAAATGGATGGAGAAAAAGGTACCATCCTAACACTAATCCAAAGAAAGCAGAGTAGCTATATTAATTTTGGACAAAGCAGACAAAAAACAAGGAAGTTATCAGGGATAAAGAAGGGCATTATATAATGAAAAAGGTGTCAGTTTTCCAAAGGAAACAGCAATACTTAAAATGTGTACACTTAACAACAGAGCATCAAATTACGTGAGACAACAACTGATAGAAAAGCCAAGCCGAATAGATGAAGGTAGTATCATAGTTGGAGACTTCAACACTGCTCTCTCAGAAATGGACAGACCCAACAGGGAAAAAATCAGCAAGGGTATAGCTGAACTAAAAAACAACATCACTTGTAGTGATGACCCTGAATGGAACCAAGAATATTCACCCTGTGTTTGGATGGGCATGAAATAAAACTTACGATCTACCAAGCAGGGCATACACTTAAACACACTCCCTTGTACTATGCACACGTATCAAGAGACACACCCTTGGGCAGTTAGAACTTCACTGTCTGTATTTATGATTTTTTGTTTCTGAAATTTAAGGATAGTTATATCTTGTGAATGAGTTTTGATATATTTAGCCAGTATTTGAGGTGTTTCAATATATGATTTTCCAGGTAATTTAGTCTGCTTGTTTTTTATATTTACAAAATACATATAAAGCAATGTAAGTTTAACTAACTGATATATCATTTCAAGTTTCAAATTAGTCTTATAAATGTTAAGTGTAAAAATATAAAATTTAATGCTTAATGATTCATCAAATTTTTACAATTCTTGCTAAAATTATTTCTTCTTCTTTTTTATCAAGAGTAAAGATTTGTTCTCAATATGGAATGTGATGAAAATAAAATCTTCTGCCATTCCTGAAATCCTTTCTACAAATGTAAATAAATAAAGAAAGTAGTTTTATTATTTCATAAACATTAAAGCAAACTTCAATGTACAAAAGGGATCTGGAGAAACTGTTGCTATGACAGAAAGAAATTTCACGGTCTTATACAGGTGTTTTAGAAATAAATTATAGTGGTAACATGGATACTGCTTTTCAGGAAAGGCTAAAGACCAATAAATACCTTAAGAAATATTATAGTATTCTATGCAAAAGCTTAGAGATTGGGTTAGATGAGTGATTCTGGAGATAGAAATGTCTAGAACAGAAGCCAAAGTATGTACAGAATTCACTTTTACCCAAATTCTTTCATAAGCAAGCTATGTAGTGAAGCTTTATGTATAATATAATATTATTTTAATTAAAAGTATAACTATATATTTAAGTATTAGGTTTTTAAAATAATAGATAGTAAATGTCTGTAAAAATGAATAGAAGTTGTTTAAATACTTATACTTAATATGAATATTGCATGCACCTAAATTATAAAGATAAAATGTAATATACTACAGATAACTCTTTGTGACTAAAAGTAAAAATTATCTTAAAATACTAAATCATACAGGTAAAATATATAATTATTTTTAACAGTATGACTTACACAGTAATAGCAATTGTAGTGGTTTTAACATACCTATATTATACTTGTTATGGGAGAAATTTGGTTCTTCTTGCAGACACAGTAAAGAATTACAGATCACCAAGACTATTAGCTTGCAAGTGGGGTTAATTAGTGAAACATTCTCATGGAAGAGAACTGGCCTTGCTGAGGTGGGGGTGAAAGGCATACGCATTCAGGGCATGGCAAGGTAAGGGTGGCAAGAGGGAAGGGCAAGGGTGGCAAGAGCATCAGGTCCTTTTGTTCTGAGAACTTATATAGTAGGAGGGATGGAGGCAAAGAAGGTAATTATTGATTGACTGGTGAAGGTGGTGCCAGCTTTCCTGGGGGGGGGGTGACTACCCAAACTTAGATATGTGTGGAATCTGTTAGCATGAATCCTTATCTTGTTCCAGACTCTTTTTGTTCATCTTGTTGTAAAACAGATAAGGCAGGAGGCAGTTAATTAAGGTTGGGGCAGTCACCCAAAGTTATTTATCAGCTCTCTCTGTAAACACTAGGGACTCCCTCATAAAACAGATAGTGACCAGAGGTAGACAATTAACACTGTTAATTGTTTTTAACAATTAGGGCTTTTCCTTGGGCATTGTGGAACCCCATCCCTTCCCCTTTCTAGACCTTGGGATGAATACACAGTTTCAAAGGCTTTCTTTCCCAGAGAATGGCAACAACGCACAGAATTTCAAGGGCTTCCCTCTTCCCATGCTAACATGGTGTTTCTTGTGATGTCGAAACACCTGGCAATATTATTGGACCATGCTCAGGACTGCTGGGTTAGTGGATGGGACATGTCTCCCTCCCCCTCCCTGCCTTGTTTTACTATCTCTCCTACTTATCACTTACAATTGTGGGTTAGGCCTCCAGCAGCTGAGCTATGAATAAATATAAATGTCTACAAGAGCCTTTGTAATCAGAAACAACCATTTCTTTGAAAATCATATAGAAGACATGAAAAAATATAGAAAGGACATAATTCAAAAGCATACATAAGTGATATTACATCTTGTGTGCTGAACAAATTTATCACGCAAGAGTCGTATTTTCATCCTTATCACTTTAGCCTCAGTCTCATTCTTTTGTCTCAGGGGCCTGGCCTCAGAGCCTTGACAATTATCTATAATACTCATGTAATGATCCATGTATGTGGATTACCTAGTTTCCAGTTCCCTTCATCATCCATCCATAGACCTTTAGCTTTCCCTTTCAGAAATATTTTATAGTTTGTCAGTTAGAAATATACTATTTGGGAATGATAGATGGTAAGAGTGAACTGAAGTATAAAATGCCCTTCTCTGGCAACTATATTGTGGAGAGAGCAAAAAGGGATTTGTCCTAAAGCTTTGCTGTTTAAAATGTTCCAACATCAAAATAGTTTTTAGAAGGCTGTGGCTATTTTGAGAACCTTTTTAAAAATTTCACCCACACATTTGTAGATAGGATACCACCATGATCAGGAAACACGGACTCACTTTTCTTGTAATCCCTTCAGACCTCACCCACTCCTTATCCTACACCATGCACACATGCATTTTTGCTCCATGTATTTGAATATGTGTATTCAGCATCGCTTGCCTCAGGGGACAAATTGCTTCAAGACAGACATGTCAGTATCCAACATTTTAGACCATAGTACAATGCAACAAAATGAATCACTAACTGTGAATTAAATTTATGTGCAGGTTATAATTTATCATCAGGTGTTCGACAGGAGATACTAAGTACTTTCACAGGGCAGTGAAAGATTCCAAATAATTTTGTTTGATTTATTAGACAAGGGGCAGCAAACTGCTTGCTCACAGGCTGAATGTGAACTTGTCAACACAGCAGTGCTGATGAAAAAAATGGAATCAGTCAAAAATAATAGAAAAGTTTGAAATTTACATAAAATACACATTTCTAGCTTTTCTTAATAAATTAGATCTAACAACAGGAGCCCACATTGTTGCTTTGGAGTCAGTGTCCCTTTAGATGGAAATGCTTTTTCTAGTTCTTCACAACAATAGCCAGCCTCTTTAGGCCACACAAAAGCTGACTGTGTTTCCATGAATTGTGACTGCATTTTCCTGCTGGCATAGCACAGTTTTGTTTTATACTTGTTACATTTCATTCTCAAATACCAATGTTTTCACTCTTCGTAGTGTCCCAGTTCAAATAATAATGTCAATGGTCATGTTACTCATTTACTTTCCTGGTTCCTAAAGACATCTTACTCAACCACCATAAACATATAACAGGAAAGGTTTTTCAATGATGCTCTAAATCGCCATTACTGTCATTAATTGCCTTCCTCTGGTAATAAACCCTTGGCCACAAAATCCCTTGTTGAAACAATAAATGCCAATTCACAATTTTTTTTCATAGTAGAGTTGGGAAGTCCATTTCTTCTCCGACAAGGGAGTTTTCAGGAGTTATTATAAAGTTGACTCCAATGAAGAAGCAATAGCAAGCAAAGATGAGGCACTAGATAAGTGTTAATAGTAAAGAAGAGCTTATTTCCATTGCTACTGTCATCCATGACTTTCCTAATTATAAGAGTAACAAATTTTACTGTTATTGAGCTGGACAGAGTTTGGTTTCTGATAAGTTGCAAACAAAAAGCAATCATTTACTTTTATTCCAATAGCTTTATTGTTTTTATTTAATATACAAATATAAATAAAAATTCATCTATTTCAGTGAAATACTCAGTACCTTTCCTGTTCTGGTTCTTTTATAGTTAATCTTAAGAGTCATGATCTCTTCTTTTATCGAACACTTTCATATCCTCCTAGAGAAAAAGGAAGAGAGTGTGTATAGATAGGAGAGTTGGAGGAAACTTAGAAAACATTCTCTCCAGCTTTTTAGTTTTATAGAACTCGGCTATGGTCTGAATTTTTATGCTCCATCAAAATTTATATGTTGAAATTCTAACTCCTAAAGGAGATAGTATTAGTGTATGTGCTCCTTTTAAGAGGTGATTAGGTCATGGGGGTGGAACCCTTATGAATGGGATTAGCCCTCTGGTAAAAGAGAGTCCACAGAGCTCCCCACTCCTTTCCACCACGTGAGAACACAATAAAAACACTGGGACCCAGAAAAGAGCCCCTCACTCTACCATGCTGGCACCTGATTTCAGACTTCCAGCTTCCAGAACGATAGGCAACAAATTTCTGCTGGATATGAGCCACCTAATATATGGGAACTTTTTCATAGTAGCCTGAATGAACTATAACAAAGTCAACAAAAGATTCAATGCAAAATTTTTCATACAATGTAGTACCAAATAAAATTATTATTTATGTGTTAAATTTTCTTTAATCTTTTCTAATCATCCATATTTATTTTGTCTTAACCCTTATTATTTTTTTTTTTGAGAGGGGAAATTGGTGGTGGTTACTGACCATTGAAAGAGAGTCATTTGTGCACTCTTTGAGAGACACTGTCCTTCCCCTACAACTTTACAATAATCATAGCTAACTTTTACTGAGCACTATTGTAAAGACTTTTAATGTTGGTGCTTCCATTTAATCTCTTCCACAACTCAATAATATAGGTGCTAATTTAAGCAACATTTTAAACATTCAGTCATTTTTCCAAAGTAATTCAATAATTATGGTAAACTTTTTAATCTATCTTTTAGCTTGATTTTATTTTATATATATTTTTGTAAGCCACTGAAAATACTTTTTATAACCATACCAATTTAAATAAATAAAGCACAGAAACCATGGATTGTGCATTGTCCTGTAAAGGGTAGTACTAGATTCAGATGGCCTAATTCCAAATCTAGAGCTATTTCCTAGGCAAGCTTGATATAAAGCAGTAGTGTGTTGAAATTAGCTGTCACAAATGTCTTCAAGATTGAATAAGCTCAGGGCTGGGTTGTCATTCTGGACACATTACTGATAAACAGAATGTGTATCAGACTATTAAATACTTCAGTAACTGATAAGAATACTCTAAGAGATGGTAGAATATACTGATATTTTACTCCGAGGGTTAATGAGACTTGAAAGAAGCTTGTTAAAAATCTCTGAACTGAGAGTAGTCAGTGCACCCAGTCACACACATTTCAGGCTAATTAAAAAGCACTTTCTTGAATGATTTTGACCTTTAGCTCTTGTTATGAAAATGGAGGAGAAGTGTGTGGAGGAAAATTTTAAGATAGATTATGAGAAGCATATTTAATTCTAGACCAGACCCACCAAAATATAAAACTGCTTCTAAAAAGAAAAAATAATAATGTCCATAGTATAATTATTCCACACTTAAAGTTTTAATTTATTCTCTATTTGCTAAGTTTATGTTAAGAAAAACATTCATATTATTATTCAATGCAAGAACTTTTGATTTAAGTAAAACACATATTACTGAATATAGTTTTCTATTAGAAGTTCTGTCTGTGGAGGACATTTTCATGAAGCGATGGAGAATGGATTGCACTGTTAGATGAACAAAGAATTGACCATCGGAACTTTTCAATCAGATTTCACAGTCATGTGAAATCTTATGAAAGTTGAAGTTAAATGGCCAAGCCATTTCCAGTTAAATGAAGCCTTTGGTATACAAGTTTTCTTGTCCTTAAGGTAAGAAAACATCCCTGATATGAAGTAAGCCTGGTCTATGGCACATTGGCAGGGTATATTTTCTGGAAAACAGTCTCTGAGGTAAAGATCTGTGTACAGAAATTTTATCAGTGATTAACACAGAAAGAAAGAGAGAGAGAGAGAGAGAGAGAAAGCAGAATTTTTCAGAGGGAGATGTAGAACTATGATACAGATCAAAATAATCTCACTCAACCCTACTGCAAAATCAGAAGCTGAAATGGCCTGTGAGGGCTGTCTGGTGTCAGCATCAATCAGTCATTGAGTCTCAGCCACCCCAAGGAGTTGACCTAGGGTGAAGTATTGCTCTGTACCACTTACTACACAGACTGTGTTTTTCCCACTGATTTGAAATGTCACTTTAAAAATATACGAGGTTATATGTTTTTCCATTAGTGGTGCTCAAACTCTTTTTTTTTTTTTCTATTTTTATGGTACTGGCTAAACTCCAGTAAAAGGTTAAAAAGTTGTTGTAGCAGGTATCTTTGACTTTTTACTTAATTTTAATAGGAATTTTCTAATATTTCAACATTAAGTAGGATATTTGTGGTAGGTTGCTGGTAGGCATCATTTATGAAGACTCTCCTATTCTTAATATATTAATAATATATGATAAATGTATATTAAATGTCAGTTAATGCCTTTGGAACATTTATTTGTTGGGTTATATGCATTTCTACTTTCATCTATTTCTATAGATGCTTTTCTAATGATGAGGCTCTGTGGGAACTGGAATGAACTGACATGATCTTTCACTTCTCTGTACATCCACACACTTTCTGTGGCCTCATTACGAAAGTGTATTTCCCCACTTCTTGACTTTGAGCTGGGCAAGAGACTAGTTTAGGTCAATAGCAAATGAATGAAAGTCACTCTTCCCTTTTGGAGACTAAACCTTAAGATGTATTAGATTCACTTGTCTTCATGTTCTCCTACTTCTGCTGAAAAAAACGTGTTCTGGTTAACCTAGTGGTCGAATAAGGATGAGAGGTATGGGGAGAGATATTAAATTACATGTAATTTTTGTTTTTATATTTGGAAATGAAATTAGTCTGCATTTCTCTTGTTCTGTACTTGTCTGTTTTGGTATCAGGAAACACTAACCTTCTAAAATGATATCACACAAAATTTTGTATGGTCTATGACAGTTTACGCAATATTACCAATCATCAGGTTTTTATCAAACAAATATTCATAATTTTTATTAGTTACCTTTAACTTTTTTATCTTCCTTTTCATATTTTGACTTTGTTTTTTATTTTAGTAATTATTTTCAAGATTCTTGAATTTAAAACAATATATTGTATTGACCATTGTATCATTTTGATATTTAAGATATTGTAATTCAATATCAATAGTTTATATTTTTATTTCTTTTCTTTATAACAAATATATTGGTAGAAATATATTTTTATTTCCAATGGAAAATAAATTGACTATATATATTTTTGTCTATTTCTGTTAATTGTATTTTGATAGAAAACATATTAATTATTTTTAATTTATTGAAATTCACTTTGCTGACTTCTACCTGTTAGATATTATAAATAGTTCAAATATATTTTAAAATAATATAGATATTATATATTATGTCTCTTAGATTTACAATTCTATGTTACATATATTTGTGTGCATATACATTTAAAAAGCTTTTACTTATAAAATTGATATTCCCTGTATTTCTTTATTAATTTTTCTGTCACTATAATTAGATTCAGGGGTATATACGAGGTCTGTCCAGAAGATATACAGCCATATATAGTACAGTAATTTGAAACAGTACAGTAATTTGAAGCAGTAATTTGAAAAATAGAGACATTAATTGAAGAAGATACAAGATACAAGAAACATTGTACACAGAACAATGATACCTCAGTCCCCTTCAAGATAGGCACCTTGGGACCTCACATTGTTCTCCCAATCACTATTAACTTGCCTCATCATATTTTCCCTTCCAAAGGTGATTTTAGTTTTGGGAAAAGCCAGAAGTCACAGGGCACCAAATATGGGCTGTAGGGGGTGATGAATCACCTGGGTGATCTGATATTTCACCAAACAACTGCATAAAACATGATGTATGAGTGGGTGCATTGTCATGATGAATCTGCCAATCACTAATTGCCTATAGCTTCAGCCTTCTGAATTATTCAAATAATTTCTGCAGAGGAATGTTCAAGCTTAATGCAAAATTTGATGCAGATTCATTGCTCTACTTGCTCAGTCATTCTGAATGCTACACAGTACACATGCTCACTCAATGGCATCTACTACCTTCACTGACTACTAAAGTCCAGTTGTCATTAATCTTCTGTGCATTCCAGTCAATTCTCTTTGGCTGCCAGGTTATATCAATGTTGTTCAAATCATCCTTGTTATCTTAACAATGGCTGGGCTTTTGCTGGACAGATCTCGTATAAATAAATATCTACATATTCTCAATATACAGATTATTTGTAATATATATGTTTAATTACATGAAAAATATATACGTGAAGAATTTGTATATGCACTTTAAACATTGATAACAGTTACTCAATATTTTTCTTAATGCTAATAAAAACTACACAGTGACCATCCATACATTAAATACACTATTTAATTGTATTAGGGACAAGAAAAGTAGAATACAGAAGATGTGATTTAACTCATCTGTTTATTTTTTTTTCAAGTTTATTCCAGGACAGCCTAAATACAATGGGCACTGATTAATACATGTCCTTGTTAGTACAAGACTGGACAGTGTGGAAGCAAAAGAATAACCCTCTGAGTACTGTCACATTCGATGAAATAATTTAAACAATTTCCGAACTCTGCCTCTGAAACCTTGTTCTTCAGTCAGATATGAGACTGTGACACTAGCAAGTCCTAAAAAGAGGAGACAAATACTTTCATCTCCAAATTTGTATTTTCCTCATCACCATTGAATGCCTTAAATTTTAGTTTACAAGCCGACTAGTCTCTTTAACATCTAGGTTGTGTGAAGCATTTAATTATCTTAATAAATGGACAAAAAAAAATTTAAGGAACTGACTTCACAGAGGTAATCAATTGCCTGGTCACTCTTGGCCTCTTTTCTAATCCCACTGCAATTACAGATTTATCCATGTTTAGTGGCACAGTTACAATTCATGGGACTTAGCCACAGGAAAAAAAGTCAGAAGAAATACATGGTCTGGCACAAATAATGCCCTTTTTTATTATAAACTCTTTTATTACAAAATCATAAGTATGTAATTCTGTAACATAACAATAGCATACTCAAGCACACTATATGGCATTTTAGTGAAATGTTCAAATTAAAACTATAAATTATTATACCCATATGACTACCCTACCAACAACATCCACACAGGCCTTATTTCTGCTGTACCCTGTATTATTGGCAGTAATTGATGTCCACTGGCCACTTACTAAGACTGTCAGTAAAGTGTGATATGTACAAGGAATGAAGTCCGCTCTTGATTAGTTATGTTAATTGAGGTCAAAATTAGCATAATCTATTTGACTCTAAAAATAAATTATTAATGTTTCATTATGCAAATAACTCTCCCAATCGAACCTTTTAATGAATACTCCAAAAATTTTACTTTTTTTAATGTATAATAATTTGAAATGGACTTCATCTTTCTGCCCCCTGTCAACCTTTTGGTGGAAGCCTAAAATCAGTTACATGACTATGAGCAATGAGATGGCCAGATAAAAAGTTCTTTATACCTTCTCTAATACCTCATGGGGATAAAAAAAAGAAAATATAAATAAGTGGCACCTTTCACAGATGAATTTTGTAGCTAGACATAATTTGATTACCCTGTTGCATTCAGTATCTCACTGTTTTTCACAGACTGCACTGCACGGCAGGTAGGTTGACCCGCACACTCCTTGACATTCTGCTGCACCTGTGTAAGTGCTCCTTCTGAAGGATGGGGATGTTAGCAACTAAGAGGAACAGAAGAGAGAATGTGCACACATGTGAATATAATACTGCAAAAAGAGGAAGATGTCAATAGATTCCCATTTTAAATTGCTTGTCCACATCATCCCAGCAAGATCACTACAATTTCAGAGAATGATATGCACATTTAGTCCCCTTATATACTCCTCCTCCCAGCAATCACCACCACACTGTTGTCCATGTCCGTGAGTCCTTCTTCCTTTTTGCTCAACCCTTCCACCCCCTCACCCTCCCCTCACTGTTATCCTGCTCTCCATCTATGAATCTGTTCCCATTGTCATTAGTTCAGTTTGTTCATTAGATTCCACATGTGAGTGAAATCATATGGTATTTGTCTTTTTCTGGCTGGTTAATTTCACTTAGCATAATGTTCTCCAGGTCCATCCATATTGTTGCAAAGGGCGAAATTTTCTTTTCTTTTCTTTTTTTTTTTTAGGGCTAAGTAGTAATCTACTGTGTAAATGTCCCATAGTTGTCTCCATACTGCTTTCCACTGTGGCTACATCAGTCTACATTCCCACGAAAGGTGCAAAAGGGTTCCTCTTTCTCCACATCCTCACCAGCACTTCTTGTTTATTGATTTATTGATGATAGCCATTCTGACAGATGTGAGATGGTACCTCATTGTGGTTTTAATTTGCATTTCTGATGATTAGTGATGTTGAGCATCTTTTCATATATCTTTTGGCCATTTGTATATCCTCTTTGGAGAAGTGTCTATTTGTATCTTCTGCCCATTTTTTAATTGGGTTGTTTTTTTGGTGTTGAATTTTGTAAGTATTTTATAAATTTTGGATATTAGCCTTTTATCAGATATATCGGCCAATATGTTCTCCCATTCTGTGGGTTGTCTTTTTTTGTTGTTGATGATTTCCTTTGCTGTGAAAAAACATTTCAGTTTGATGTAGTCCCATTTGTTTATTTTTTCTTTGGTTTATCTTGCTTGGGGAGATATATACAATAAAATACCTGCATTTTAAAAGTCTGAGGAAGTCTAAATTTTCCCCTTGATATTTATTTTTATTTTTATTTTTGCTGTTATTATTGCTGCGTGGAACTTAAAGGAATTTTTTTCTCTCTCTCTCTTTGAAGTCTCATGAAATTGGACCATATGCTGGGGTTGATTGATCCATATTGATTTAATGTGGAATAAAGCTCACCCTTTCAATCTGTGGAATCAAAATGTCCTTGATTTCAGGAAAGCTCTTCTAAATTGCACCTCTGGATGTTCTACTTCATTTCTTTTTCTCTTCTTCAGGGACACAAATTATGGATACCTTGTATCTCTTCTTGCTTCCATATCAATTATTTTCCTTTTAGTTCTTCTTAATATTAGTTTTGTTCAATCTATTTTTCAAATAGATTTTCCCTGTTGCTCCTCTATTTTCATTCATATTCTTTCTCCTTCTTTCTGTAAGTAATATGATCTCACTTTTTGTGATACTTTAACTTTGTCCTTCCTCATCTTCATTTTTTTACTTTCTTTTGCTGTACCTGCCCTAACTTTCTGATTCGTAAAGGGGGTGGTATACCATTCAGTTATTTGAACCCACAGACAGCTTATGGCAAGATTTTCCTTGATCCACAGCAACATTATTCTGCTATGTGTTTTTGTTTCTATAGTACGTCTTCCTTTCTCCTCACGTCTCCCTTCCTCGCTCTCTTTCTCTCTCCCTTCCTCTCCAAATGGCTTGCACTTTAATCCTCAGCTCTCAAAGACCTGAATGGCCAGTAGCTTCCACAGTGGCCCATCACTAAGTCACATTCACAGTAAGCTAGTCACAAAGGTAGCAGCTTTTTAGTACCTTTCACAGCACCCTTCTTGCCACTTTGGTTCAGAAAACTTGCAGTGGCTCCTGCAGCCGGTGTGTGTGCCTTCACCTTATTCCAGACTACAGACCATGAGGTTAGCTCCTAAGATCATGACCTTCATTGCACAATGCACACCAACCAGTGCAGACTTTTTCTGCCCAACATGTGTCAGTTGTTGGTGTGTTTCAGAATTACCCTCTCTAAGTCACATCCTGAATGCCAGTGATTCTTGTAGTCTACTACATCCCCACAAACCACACTGGCATGTATGTGGCTGTCTATCAGATCTTATGTACCACATTCTCTATTAAATCCATATGTCTGATGTCTTCTGCCAGATTTGCAACGTTGGACTAATATCCTAGGTCTGCATGTCCCACATCCATGATCAGTGTTTATTTTGTTGTTACAAGTGAGGCATATCACACAGAACTCAACTCTTATCTTAATCCACTCTTAAGTTTTGTATCTGGGTGTATTAGCTGCTGGAATGTGTATTGGTTGATAAAATCCATTTTGGCCTTGAACAGTTACATGAAAACTGGTTGGGGTGGGGGAAGTGAGAGAAAATGAGTTTAATTTAAATGCTAAAAAAAATATGGTCTACTAAAAAGTCTGTGATGGGTCCTTTAAAAAGTTAAATACATAGTTGGCCATCCATATCCTCAGTCCACATCCATCAATTCAACCAACCACAGATGGAAAATGCTTGAGACAAAAAAAGGTATGTTGTTACTGATGTGTTTTATGTAGTTAGGCCTAACATGGCTACATCTGCACTCCACATGTGCAGACTTTTTTCTTATCATTATTTCCTAAACAATATAGTGTGACAGCTATTTAAGTAGCATTTACATTGTATTAGATATTGTAAGTAATACAAAAATGATATAAAACACACAGGGGGATGTGCATAGGTTATATAAAAATACTATACCATTCTATAGGAGGCTTGAGTATCAGCAGATTTTGGTGTTGAGGTGAGGTCTGCCGGAATGGTTCCCCCTCCTGCTCCCAACCATGGGATGACTGTATCTGTGTGCAAGTTGATAATTTTCCAATCATATTTTCATAAACTGAGATAGATTGAATATAAAGTCAGCACTTGCACTGTTTTATGAGAATAATTTATGGCACTTTGTGTGGGAAATATAAAAAAGGAGAAACAAATCACTACAAGTAGTACTAACACCTTACTCTGAGAATTTTATTTTTAAATCCGTTTCATGAGTTGTCAGAGAAATTGCACTCTGATCAATCTAAGAAATAGTGCAAACCATCCTGACCAATGCACTTGTCCATTGATGTTCAAGTCATGTTGGCAGCATTGTTTGCTGGAAACATTTAAAAAGCAGAAGCATTTAAAACATTTGCAATCACAATTGATTCTGGCGACTGGTTGCCTTTTATTTTCATTCTCTGGTTCATAAATTCCTAAATGTTAGAGAAATAAAAGGGATATTTTCACCATTACTCAAAGATACATATTGACACCTAAGATTAAAAGAACCATTCTTTTGCTCCAAAAACTATTCTGTACGTAGAATTTCAAGTAAAGTTATATTTGTTTGAAATATGTACAATATTATAATGTAATCTTAGAGCATGGCATAAGTTTGTGATATGTTATGGTTATTATTACACAGGGTGAGACAAAAGTAGGCTTACCGTTGTTCATATGGAAAATAATACAGTATTAATAAATAACAATATAAGGATAAACTGTTTTATGTACTCACAAATGTAAATATACTTTTGCCCCACCCTGTATATCAATTTCCCAATAAGAATACTTGATTTCCTTTAATGTAACTGAGTCATACCTCTATTTCTCTGAGCCTAACCCCCCAAAATGAGTAAATAAGTACAAGTTATATAGTAATATAACATGCAGTGGGTCATTAAATAAGAATATTCTAATGGAAATACTATTTTCTTATTGTCGATCTTTTAAATTTAGATAAAATATCTATTGTTAATATTAATACTTCTTAATGGAATGTCTGTCAACACTAATCAAGTTATTCATGCATTTTTGGAATGGCAAATATAGACAATGCCTGTAGGAACAAGAAATTCAGAAACCTCTTTGATTTATCTGTTTATATAATTTGAGTTGAATTATATATTTATTTACTTGTTTTTTAAAGATTTTATTTATTTATTTTTAGAGAGAGGGTAAGGGAGAGAGAATGAGAGGGAGAGAAATACCAGTGTATGGTTGTTTCTCACGTGACCCCCAATGGGGGCCTGGTCCGAAATCCAGGCATGTGCCCTGACTGGGAATGGAACCAGTGATCCTTTGGTTGGCAGTGACACTCAGTCCACTGAGCCACACCGGCCAGGGTGGGTTGAATTATTTAAAAGAAATATTTTAGCATTTAGGTCATGGAGGAAAGTTGAAAGGCTAACTTATCCTTAGTATCTTGGCTCAGACACCTTACTTTGTAGTGATTGTATATCTTATTTTCAGCTAGCCACTTGTTTTCCAGCCATAAAATATTATATTCTCACAAATGCTACCTTCATTAAACATTTACATACTTCAGGCCATGATGAGATCAACCAAATCTTCTCTTCAAGAAGCAATCAATTTAAGTTAGTTGCATGGATAAAAAAAAAAACTTAAATAAAAGTAATAAAAACAAATTATAATAGAAAAAATTACAAAACAATTACAGAAAATAAAAATTCTGTCTGTACATGTCCCTAAGTAGTAAAAGTTAACTAAATAAAATAATGTTTCAGTTAAAATGAACATAAAATCAAAAAGATAATTAATCTAATTTTAATCCGCTGGGTGTAAGATTTCATCTTTCAGGGTTGTGGAGGTTTGCAAGGACTGCCCGCATCTGTGAAGCCCTGACTCTGTGCCAGAGACAGTAAAGGGCTTTGCATCTGTTTCTAGTGTGGTCCTCAGAACAACCTTGTGTCAAAAGTAGCATTATTATCTCTCTCTTTAAAAAAATAAAATAAAATAGCATAGGTACTGAGTAAATAACTTGGCAGTAATCACACAAGTAAACAGCTGAGCCAGAAATCAAACCTTTAGTTAAAGCTCCAAAGCTTCTTTACCAAAGCTCTGCTACTCAGTAGCACATGAGTTGGATTCATATTCCCACTTGCTAGTGAATCAGATTGCCTTAAATAGATTCATTTAGCTATTGATTACTTCTCTCTAAAATGTCTTAGAATGGCAATTTATTACATGTGCACATAAACTATATCTGTCCATCATGACATACTAACCAAGCTTTAACAATATAGGCCCTGGCTGGTGTAGCTCGGTGGATCAGCGCAGGCCTGTGAACCAAAAGATCGCGATTCAATTCCCAGTCACAGTGCATGCCTGGGTTTCAGGAGAATTCCCAGCAGGGGACACATGAGAGGCAACCATACACTGATATTTCTCTCCTTCCCTTCCCCTCTAAAGATAAATAAATAAAATCTTTAAAAAAATACTGTTTAAAAAAATATATCTGCACAAATGCTTGTTTTCCCCACAAAAAAATTTTACTAACCAACATCATGCTAGTTGATAATGATCCTTGAGATTAATAGATGTCAGAGGTGCTAGTAATATAGATTCTGCTTGCAAATACAACTATGATAAAATCATAACCTGATTTTTATAAGAAACAAAATAATTTTTCATATTTTGTGATGATAGACCAATATTTGGATAACGACATCATATCGTAGTATCTAAAATGCCTGAGAATGGAAGCATGTGGGGCAACTCATTATGCTATGTATCAGCGGAAATGATAAAGTTATCTTTTGACAACTCACAGGTGAATAAAACTTGAATCATCACTCCAGACAAATCTGATTATATTTTTATGTAAACTGCACAGTCACCATTTTGAATTTTTTAGATACAAGAAGACATTGAAGCACAGTCTAACAATTTGCCTGTAAGCAAAAAGTTAAATTAGGCACAAAAACTGTTACTAGAGCTTTCAGGACTATGTAAAAAATTAATACCTCATTTGGTATCTAAAGTACCATGTATTGACCAAGTCTAACAAGTTTATAATCACCAGTCCTCCTAATACTAGAAATTGATACTTTAGTGCTCTAAATATATATGATCTTTTTTATATAGAAATATTCAGTGATGCTGTGATTCTCAAACATTGATATATACTAGGAACATATGGAAGATTTGTTTAAAATGCTGATTTTCTGTACAGTCTCATTTCTCCTGTAATTCAGATTTAATAGTTCTGATATGAGGTTTGGAGAAATCTGCATTTTAATAAACAAACTTAAAAATAAGACTGTAATAAACCTATTATTCAAAAATTTAACCTTTTTTTGGTATGAGGAAAAAAGAAGTTAAAGTAATATGAATAAAGGTGGATAGGTGCTCCTTGGACAGTAAATTAACCTGAAATTAGAGACTTTGACACAAAGTATCTCTCCATCAAACCAATATGGCACGGTCTCTGCAAAACAAAGCACTATACTTGGAGGGACAGAAACCCAGTTTGAAAATCATGGGTGATATCAGCCAGAGCTGAGGAATACTGCAGTAGCAAACAACCCCTAGTGCTTGAGAGGCATAAAGCAACAAAAATTTACTTCTGCTCACTTCCATCATGGACCTTTGCTATTGCCGTGGCTCAGGGATTCAGGATGATGGGGTGGCTGCTGGCTGCCAGGCGCATTTGATACTGACCTCTATCTCAGAGGAAAGGGGAGGGCTCTAAGAGCTAGTGCTCTTGCAAGTAAATACCAGGTTTTGGTTTCAGCAATTAAACACTTATGACTCACTGACCAAAACGAGGCACCAAGGTATTTCAAACACAAGAGACAGGAGAGCAGTCCTACTATGTGCATGAAAGGACATGTGAGGGGGAATGGAAATAATTTAGCTCCCAACAATTACAACTATCACAAGTCATCAATTTTTTTTGTTTGTTTTGAGAACTGCTTCTGAAACCTGGTGTCTGAACAACATCAGTGAACCATTTAGGTGTCAGCTAAAGACACTTTATGACTCAGGAAAATCTGTAAGTGAAAAATGCTGTGCATGAGCTGATGAGACGTTAACATTATGTCTTCTCCAAACAGATGGCACAAATGTAAAATCTGTGAAACAGGAGGAAGAAACTTTAATTATTGAAATATGTTCTGCGTATTCCGGACAGAGAAATGTGTCTTATTGACTTTTTTTTTTTACTAGAAAATGATTCGTTTTCTGATCAGAGCAGCTTCACTAGAATTTATGTAAACGATTCATCATCCCAAACTGCATTTTGATTAGTTCAATTAGAATTTCTGCTTCATGGTCACTAAACAAAAGGAACTTACAATGTAGGAAGAGGTCAAATATTTGCCTTACCACTCAGTTACTCAATACAGAATACGTAAACTTTGTTCAGATAGCAGAAGAGAACTAATTTTTAAAGCATAATTTTATGCTTTCCTACACAATACAGTTTTCCTCTAAACTTTTCATGGACTCTCCACTTAAAATATTGTGATACCCTGTATCTTTTGAAACAGTATCTTCTTCTTTATTATTTCACAATATTATATCGCTTTTATAATTGTGTGTTTTATCTGTCAAGACAAAACTTTCTCACTATTCAATGAGAAGTTGGTATAGTAATTGTCTGTATTTTCATTATATTATTAACGCCCATACCTGAATTCACTCAGTTCTTAAAAAGAAAAACAATGTCAGTAAACAATTCAAAAGCGGTCACATTGTGCCTAAAAGAGAACAATTTAAAATTGTGTGTCCAATTTCAAAGGAGTTTCAAATTCCATTTTCTGAGAATTAACTTGTCTAATGTACAATATATATATGTATATATAGATATATAATTTTAAAGGGCCATTTATTTCAGTAGCCTCTTTCATGGTATTTTTGGTTGCATGTCATTGTTTGGTCTCAATTATTTAAGGAAAAACTGAAAAACAGGAATGTGGATGAGATATAATGTTAATAATTAAGAGTTTGAACAGATCATTGATGAACTTGAAATTATAGCAGATGGGAAATGGACAATTTAAAGTTATGTTCTCTTCATGCCGATAAAGGCCTAAGATACAGGATGAGGCAAAAGCTAGTTTACAGTTGTGAGTACACAAAAAACAAAGTTTATTCTTGTTTTGTATTAATTATGCATTTATTATTATCATTTGTTATTCATTAATTTTATTTTATTAATTATTAGCTGTTTATTAATTACTGTATTATTTTCTAAATGAAGAACTATATATTGTAATTTCGTATTGAAAATAAGTTCATTTCATGTGGATCCATTGATTAAATGAAATTGAAGTCCTATAGACACCAATAGAACAAAGTGTATAGATATTTTTAAACATTTTTTTCAATTATTTAAAATTTTAATTGTTGTTCAAGTACAGTTTTCTGTCCTTTACTCCTACATATGGAAATTTTTGTCACAATCCCACATATCATCACTGATAGTAATTTCCACACCACATCCAAGTTTACCAAGAAATTCACTGAGGACCCTCCGCAATCACTACCTTTCCTAGAGCCCTGCCAGTTTCTCCTTTTGCTGAGTCTCAAACTCAGTGTCTCAGGTCTCGGATCTCCGCTGTGGCAATGCACCGCTTTGGCCTCAAAGACACGTGCCAGTTCAGTGTTGCTGCCTTAAAAACAAAAGAAAACAACACCCACAAACATTTTATTTTATCCCAATTCAGAAAGTCAGAAATTAAAGTAGTAATAGTTTGTTTATGCCTCTTAGTGACTATAAAAATTTAAAATACAGAAAATAATGTTAATAATATGAAAGAATATGCTGATCTAAAATGTTACAATGTCTATGCTCTGTCTGAAAAGTGGTAAAATACCAAATCATATATTAATTTGAATCAATCAGGGATATGATATATAATATCTAATATAATCATTAAAATTTGTTAAAGAACATTTAAAAAATAAGATGATAGACAAAAACAAGTCTGGTTATCACAACAGAGGTAATAAAGGAGGTAAAGTGGAGTACAAATCAGATGGATCAAACAGCAAAAATATAACAAGATGTTCAATTTAAACAAATATACTAGCAGCTACAAGAAATGTCTATGAACCAAATATTTCAAATAAAAGCCAAAGATTATCAGTTTTAAAAGATTCAATCATGTGCTGCTTATAATGACACATCTTAAATACAAGAATATTGGAATATGGAAAATAAAAGGCTTTCTAAAAAGCTTGCAAATAACAACCAAAAGGTAGATGATATAGCTACAGTGATAGCAGGTAAAATGGGTTTTAAACAAAACTAACAGTGATAGAGAGGTATTGTGAAAATGACAGAGTCTTAAACATTATGTGCCTAATAACATAGTATGAAATGTACAATGCAGACAAACTGACAAGGTTTACAAGAAGAAGGAGAGAAACCCACAATCATATTGGAAAAGAACATTTTATATTTCTGGAATTGAGGCAACAAACAGACAAAATTAATTAGGATCTAAAGGATTTGAGGAACAAAATTAATCATATTGACCTAACTGACATATGTATACTTTTATACCAAACAACCACAGAAGGCCTATTCTTTCCAAAGGCACTGGAACATTTACCAAAATTGACCAAATGTTGGTTAAAATACAAACCTCAGCAGATGTTAAATACAATAAATTATACAGAGTATGTTTTCTTACCAAAATCATATTAAGCTTGAGCTCAGAAACAAAATATAACAAAAAAGATACCCAAAACATTGTAAATTAAGCCATACACTTCAAAATAAAAAGTGGTGTGTAGATAATGAAATCATAATTAATAGGAAATAAAAAAGTATTTTGGAAAGAGTGGTGGTTAAAGTGTAACATATTAAAACAGAAGATTCGGCACTAATATAGGAATAAAGGGAATTGTGTAACCTTTACTGAGTATGTGAGAACAAAGAAAACTGAAAATCAGATCTAATCATCTGTGTCAAACACTGAGAGAAACAAAATTTAAACATCATAAAACAGAAGTGATGCAATAATAAAAGTAAAATAAAAGTCATTGATATCCCAAATAAACATACAACAGGGAAATTTAACAATACCAAAAGTTTGTTGTTTGAGTTGTACTATTGCAAAACTGGCAGAAGAAACAACAGAAAATCTGAAAGATGTGTTGTTTTAAACACTTCTCTGCTTCACCCTCACTTGGTTGATTTTAACAGGCTCCCAAGTATTACAACTCATAAACGAAATTTAAGGATGTTAACATTTCATGGGATTCTCTTGGCCAATGTTGCATAATAGTTAATGAGGGAATATTATTCACATCCAGGACTAAGGCAGACTATTCTAAGGTGCATTCTTCACACCTACCTAACAGATTCCAAAGAATCAAGCTCCAGGTACTCAGAATAGTTAACAGCTTGCCTATGCAAAGCTACATGGATCTTCCTCCTCTTTTATTTCCTCACTCCGGTTTTATAGTATACCTTACTAATCAAATTACCATTTCATTTAAGTATTTGTCTCAAAATCTCCTTTTTTTAAACTTATTTTTCTTTTTCAACACAGGGGAAAACAATCCAGTGTGATTTCAAATAATATGGATCTGTAATTTAAAATTTCTCACAAAAAAACGTCATGCCATATGGTTTCATAAATGAATGCTACTAATCATACACAAATTCTCCCAGAGAATAGGAAAAGAGGGAAAACTTCCAAATTCATTATATAAAGTAAACATAACCTCATATCAAATTCTGACAAGAAAATTGAA
Source organism: Anoura caudifer (assembly GCA_004027475.1). Classification (NCBI taxonomy): domain Eukaryota; kingdom Metazoa; phylum Chordata; class Mammalia; order Chiroptera; family Phyllostomidae; genus Anoura; species Anoura caudifer. The sequence goes on along the minus strand of PVKU01009469.1, from coordinate 6,742 downwards.
AGGAAAAACAGTCCACTCTCTCTCACAAATATAGACATAAAAATTCTAAACAAAAAATTACCAAATTGAATCTAATAATACATAAAAGAGGACAATGAATCAAACCTCTGGGATTATTGCAGTAATACAAATGTAGTTAAGCAATTGCAAACTCCATCAAAATTATTGACCACATCAACAGAATGAAAGAGAAGAATCATGACCTCCATACATGCAAAATAAGTATTTGTAAAATCCAGTAACTTTTCATGATAAATATGCTTAGCATGCTATAAATTGAAACAATTGTCATAATCTGATAACAGTGTCAAATGTGTGTGAGTCCATATATCCTAGAGCAAATAACGTATATAATGATGAAATGCTGAAAATTTTTTCAGTCAATAAGGCACGAGTGTGTGCTTTTATCAAAAAAAAAATAAACAATAGAAAAAATGGAATTATCACCAAATGATAGAATGCAATAGGAATACAGCATCACTCTTATAATATACTTTTTTTCAAATTTTTAAAAGATTTTACTTATTTATTTTTACAGAGAGGGGAAGGGAAGGAGAAAGAGAGGGAGAGAAACATCAATGTGTGGTTGCCTTTTGCTTGCCCCATGCTGGAGAACTGGCCCACAACCCAGACATGTGCGCTAACTAGGAATGAAACCTGCAACCCTACGGTTCACAGTCCACTGAGCCACACCAGCCAGGGCCACTTTTATAATATTCTTGCCAAGACAAAAAAATCTAATCTAATATAAGAACAAATCAGACAAACTCCAACAGAAGGATCTTCTACAAAAGAAGTATCTTGTAATCTTCAAACATGTCAAAGTCAAAGCAGTCAAGGAAAGACTGAGGAATCAAGAGACCAAGAGAGAGTAAAGATGTAATCACAGGTAGCTAGTTAGTTAAGGAAGGGAGCAAGTGGAATGGGATATCAAGCCTGATTCACTAGGAAGCCATAGTGGTCACAGGCTCCCCAGGGGACAGACGCATCCTCCACAGAGGAGGCTTAATCCCAGGAGCAGGCAGAAAGAATTGGCTGCCAATCATTAGCCAGGATTACTAAGGGAGGAATAAACAGCAGGGGAAATTTCTTTGTTAGGCACGTGCACAGCAGAAGCCAAGGTGATGCAGGTGTAGGTACGCACATGTGCAGTAAAAAACAGGTGATGAGACAAAACTTTGAGGCATGTGCAGTAAGAGCCAAAATGGCAACATAAAGAGGAAGCGTCTAGCCTGGAAAACCCAGGGAAAAAGACTGGGTTGGATAGGGAGGACCTAGCACCAGCCTGCAAAAGATTAAGATGAAGATTGGTTAGTTTAAAAAGGCTTGCTCTCTCCCAAGCCCTATATAATCAAAGCTTAACAAAGGCCAGTCTTGGTGCAGTGTTTGATTGTTTCATGTTCTTTCTCTGTAGCAGCCCTGTGGGCCTGGCCACTGCAAGGGTTCAAGTGTGGCTCCAAGCCCAGGCCCAAGCATGGGCCTGGATGCGAGAGCACAGTGCCAGTCAGAGCACAACTGGGAACAGACACAGCTGGACTACTGGAGCTCATGGTGGCGGCCTTCACAGTTCTGGATCCTGACCTTCCTGGTGGGCACTTAGATGCCACGGGTCCAGGACTTGTCCCATAGTGGAATAAAGATGAACCACCTGGGCACCTGGGGACAGTCCTTCATTTTTGCTCCAGTAAATCTTACCACTACCCCCACCCTCTTATGTGTGGGTGCCCAAAGTGCTTTTCACATGACTCTGTGAAAGAACCCTGTTTCCACTGGCAATAAAGATATGACAGCCAAGGTCAATTTGTGATCCTGAACTGAAGCTTTTGCTTTAAAAACATTATTGTGAAATTTGGTGAAACTTGAATTGGATGATTTTTCCATGATAACAGTGTTTCAATATTAATAACCTGCTTCTGATGGTTGTTGTATAGTTATTTATGAGAATGTTCTTGTTTGTGAGAAAGTATTTTAGGCTGATAGGGCTTTGGATTTGCAATTTAGTCTCAAATTATTTTGGAAAAAAAAGTCCTTTGTAGGGTATGTGCAACTTTTCTGTGAGTTTGAAGTTATTTTTTTTAAATCATGGAACTTATAAGGAAATCCACATTGTTAAGGTGATTTTATCTTTTTAATTATTTAAATAACTAATTGAATTAGACTTTGGCTTCTTTAAAAGGAACCAGAATTTACACAGATATCCTTCCCAGAGTTATAACCAGGTCAAATCAGTCAGTATTTCAGAAAGAGCTCTTTTCCAGGCATAAATGAAAGAAGGGGTGTTTACTTTTTAATTGTATTTATTCTTATTACAAAGGTTGAATATATTTTTTATAAATTCATTTTGGTCTTTTGCTTTATGTACTAAAATTTAACTACACTTATTAAATATGGTGGTAAATCTGTATTGGTGCAATAATATAAATTGATATCATGTAAGAGGAAAACATAAACAGTGCCTGACAGACCCCACTGTTTGTATTTAGGAAACTCTGGTTCTGAAGATGTATACTTAATTATGTGGGTTTTAAGGAGCTATGTGTGATATCTTGATTTATAGTTTCATTAAGGGTAGATTTTATTTCACATTTTTTATTGCTGAAAGTGAGATAAAGCTGAGTGCACTGTACCATAAATTAGTAAAAGTCTTTGGTTTTTCTGATAAGAGAAAGGTATTGATATTTATCAGACTTTACAGACAGACCAATAATTTTTCTCAAAGCAATTTACTGTGATATTTTTTCCAAATTGTATTTCAGCTATGCATTTATTTTATTACAAATAACAATCTTGCCTGATTAATGAGATCGTGCATATACTGTGTAAAATAGAAGCTAATTTTTCATTAGACTAATAATGGTATTAAAATTAAAGAACTCAGACAACTGAGCTTCGAATGAGCAGCAGAATCAGTATTGTCATGGTTATAATTCCTTCCATAAAACATCATTACTCCTTTTAATGTGAACTTTGTGGGGATGACTTGACTTATGATATCACGAAATTGTTTTGGTCATCTTAACAGCTACTGCCTAAATTTTTCATTTAAATAAGGAACAGATTGCCATCAATTCATTGTATATGTAAATCAAATGCTTACAGTTCTCAACTCATGGCACATGGAAGGAACTTAGGTTGATAAAGGTGCTGTTAAGATATGATTGTATTCTTATGACCCTAAAAAAAATCTATTGTTCTCTCTTTAGAAGACCTGAAGCTAAAAGTAATTTTAATTTTAAACTTAATATAATTAAATATCTGTTGAGTATTTATTATCCATAGTTCTTTACCACTGTATGAGATATAAAGTTAGAAGAAGTATAGCACTAAGTCAGTGAGTATAGCATAATAAAATAGGGGAAATAACATAACATTAATGCAATTTGCATGTGACAATCTTAATAACAGTAAAGCAAAGCCATAACATCTGATTTTATATCTTATCTGACATAACATCAGATAAGAGGTAGATCATGAAGAAGATATAAAGTCTTGAATAAATTTGTGGGCCGGGAGATGAGTGTGACTTCCTTGGGTTTTGTTTCTAAATCTAGGAGAGGATATAGGATACGTAATTCTATAATTTTTTATTAGCTGAATTATGACTATAAAAAGAAACATTCTCTAACCAATTATTTGTTTGCCGTTAAACCACAGTTCATATAGAAAAGGCAATAAAAAGGCAATAAAAAAAAAACACAAAAAACAAACCAGTCAATTCTTTCAAAATAACAAGAGGCTTTACTAGCATTTTCAATGGGTGATCATTAATGATATTTTTATTATTATAAATTAATATATATTGATGATATTTAGTCCATTGCAGTTATTATTCCTAAGATGTTCAAAATGTCTCAAATTTAGCTGAAGGGGACCTCTACCAATTAGGTTCTAGAGTCTTTTTAAATAGTAATCTTTTGTAACTTCCTTATGATTTCATCTAATATGAATAATTCAGTTTCTACATCTTCTATTGCAGACCTAGAATAAGCTATTTCTTTAGGGAGCTCTGTATCCTTTTAGTGAGAAATGGTAGTGATCAAAATCTTAATACTAGGAATGCTTATTGTTGTTGGGTTGGTCATTTTGTTTTGGTTGGGGGGTATGTTTTAGATGATGAAACTAGAGAACACTAGTGTTAAGATAAGTACTGATGCTTCCAATTCACTATCAGAATTATTCTTACTTAATCACATTGATCTTACCTCTATATCTCCTTTCACTGTTTAAAATCCTTGTTCTCGGTGATATCAACATATTAATTTGCTTTATTTTGTGTAAGAAATATTGTACAGTCTCAGATAATAAAACCAACAGTACCATCCACAATATAATTATTAAAAGCATACTGTTTTTAGAATACGGAAAGGTTTCAAGTTTACTTCTAACAATTACTCAATGTATTTTAGTAATTACATTAAATTATTTGTTGTGTTTAGTGTATTTCCATTAAATTTGTCAACAGTTCTGGAAATTCCCATACGATTTTTATGTTAAGTAAAATAAACACATAATCGCTTGATAAAATAACTTGGAAAGTGTAATAATTCTTTGCTGTGTTTGTTTCTAAAAAGTCTTTACTCCACCTCTCCAGGAATTTCAAAACTCTTTTTGCCCTATCACTTCTATTTCATCTCCAACCCAAATTTTATTTAGAACATTTCTTTAAATTATCATCATTCTAGGAAACTACAATAAAGAGAAAAATAAATATTATACCTCATCTATTTAAGCAGTGAACTTTCAAAAAAAATTGCAGTTTTGTCCTCAACTGTACTTGAAATATATTATTGAGTACTACCTTTAGGAAAACAAGAATCTATACACATATAATAAAATTAATAAGAATATAGACATATATTTTAAATAGGATGTATTTTTATCTCTACGGATTATAATTTTAAATCACATTAAAATGCACTTTATTCCTTTTCATACCTCTCAATCATCCCCTTTTCAACAATAACTTACTCTTTGTGCTTAGAAATGTTGAAGAGTATAATATGTACTATTTATGTGATGAAAACTTAAGTTTTTTCTTAAAATGGATTTTGAAACATGGTGAAAGTTTAATGGTCACTTAAATGTGAATTTGGACATATGACAACTCAAATGCCTTCTTCCACATCCTTCCAGTTCACATCCTTCACGAACAGTCAAAATTTAGTTCTTTCAAAAAGCCTTCACGGGTGAAACTCACCCACTTTGATTTTTCTGTGTCACCTCTGCAACTCTATGTGAGAGCTTTCACTTTGTATGTTCTCTAATCTGTGGGTTTCTGCCCCATGGACATAATTCCCTGTGCTCTAATTTCCAGCCCTCTGTCTGAGAGGCATTGGTTTAAAATGTCAATGTTTGAGTATGGTGGAGTCAGATGGCACAATTTTAGACATTCATTTTTGTTTGTTTTTAATTCATTAGTTAATTAATTTCTAAAAGTGTTTTTTAATTACCATTTAGTCCTCTCTGCCCTTCTGCCCACCCCCCAATCACCACAGAGTTGTCTGTAGACTGATTCATAAAGGGACAAATGCAGACCTGATACAGTTATCAGAAATGATGCTAAAGAGCCATGAGGGGGTTGGAGGCATGAAATGTAAAAAAAAAAAAAAAAGAAATGTATCATGAATGTTCCCCTTGAGAGCTTTGAAAATGTGTCCTTAAAGAGTGTAATGTAAAATCCATAGTCAGCTGCAAGCAATTCACAAGTGTACAGCTGAGAGTAAGTTATCTGAGTCAAGTTCTTATGCATATAAAAAATATGCCTTGTATCTGAATTATATTCCAGGAGCCATTCAATTACAGTCTTTTTCAAAATCAAGGAAAACTATTCCAAATATGCAGGGTTATTTACAATAACTCTATCAGTTTCATATTAATATTTCAATACATGATGAACATAGTTCCTCATATACATTTGAATATTTATAATTGATAAGTTTGTAAGGTTTTTGTTATTGAAACTTATTACTTATATAAATTATTTTATCTAATATGTTTATATTCATAGCCATTGGTTTAATATAATTCTGATTTTTGTGTGCGATCACACCACTGTTGTTAATGATATCGAAATTTTATTTAAGTTATGAGAATCCTTCATGCAAAAAAAGTTAAATATCAAGAACAAGATCATAGAGAGAAACTAGTGATAAGGACAAATTTTCATCTACTGGTAGCTATGTAGTTTATTTATACAAAATGCTCATTTATAACTTACACTAAATTATGAAATCAATTTTCAGTGAGAAAAAATTTAATATAGGCACTTAAAACCCATATGGTTAAATAACAACAAAAGCATTTATAATTTCACATTTATCTTTCAATGTTATCTTGGTTCTTCAGATTTGGTTTTCCACTATTCTTGACCTTTTATTTACTTATTATTGGTGTATAATTCCATCTGAAATATGGGAGTTTTGTTTGCTTTGTTTTATTTCATTTTTAATGCAGGCATAGAATTTTTTAAAATGATTTAGGATTAAATTTCTTTAAAATAATTTATGTTTATAAACAGTATGCCAGACACAAAGCCAATCTAAAATACCCTCCCATTCTCTTTATTTTTTAATTATATTTTATTGATTATGCTATTACAGTTGTCCCATTTCTCCCCCATCATTCCCCTCCACCCTGCACACCGCTCCCACCCACATTCCCCCCTTTAGTTCATGTCCATGTGTCATAAGTTCTTTAGTTTCTACTTTTCCCACACTATTCTTGCCCTCCCCCTGTCTTTTTT